>JAODAL010035274.1:0-43146 GCA_025379985.1 Phyllomedusa bahiana | reverse complement strand
AAAAGGGGGCATCACTTAAATTTTGCGCACTTTGCGAGTAATCAACGGACGAAATTACGGCCCATTTTAGTCTGTGTGAACATGGCCTAACTCTGCAAAGACATTCCTGAACATCATCGCAGTGTCAACAGCTGCATAGAGATAATGCAGCTGCAGAAGTGGAGCGTCATCTGTCAGAGAGGGGGCAGGGACAGTTTATTATCGTCCCTGCCTTTCCTGTTGCTGTATACATATAGCTGTCCAAGTCACGTGAAACTGTAAGGTTATGTTCACACGGCGTGTTGGGTACGTGTGAACATACAGTTTTAAATGCTTGTTTGGATCCGTCTATCAGACCCTAAACGGACTCAAACATGCATCTAGCAATGAGCAATGTGATTTACGTACCTTTTACTTTGAAACACGCATCTACATTCACACGAGTCATCACCGATGTGTGTTTTATTGTGTCTTGGTCCGGAAGATGCAGCAGGAGCCCTAGTATAAACTATTGGGTGTGATCCTGCTGCAGCTAACACGCATCTAAACACGTGTTGGATACGTGTTGGATACGTTTAGGATCCGATTGCCGCTGCGTATTTGGATGTGATTTTCGGATCCAAAACAAATCTAAAATCGTATCCAAACATGCTGTGTGAACACCCCCTAAATGCTATTTATATAGCCCAGTTTACAACCTGTTAAATAGGAAAACAGACAAACTAATTATTACTTATCATGGGAACTGTTCCTATAAATAAGGTGGATTTTACTGATCAACCATTCATCTTTCTTAAAGGGGTTTTGCCACGATCTCATTTCCTACCTCCTGCCTCCAGCTCTTCAGCTCTGTGTTCTCAGAAGGGGGCGCGTGTGATTTGTTTGAATTGCATATCATGTGACCCTGCAGGATGACATAACCAGGCCTTTCCTCTCTGTAGTCAAATAAAGGTCTGTTTATGTATAAAGCTGTCAGTAGCTCAGAGGTAAAGCTTTTACCTCACAGCACAAGGGTCCTAGGTTCAAACCCCTGCAGGAACCAAACCTGTGTTGTTGTTTTTTCTCTTTCTCAATGCACAAACCTCATTGAGGTTTCTTTTTTATTTATTTGCACTGTTTGACTAATTACTAAGGAGCAAGGAGGGAGTGAGTGCGCACCTGGGGTCGTCACTAGTAGCTCCTGAGGGGAAAGGGGTAATGTCTGAGCATTTTCGACCGGGCTGAGGAGTTCACCCTGGTCGTATCCCGGGAGACAGCTGTAAAAAATGGATAAAAAGGACACTAAATCAAAAAGGTGCGAAATTTTTAAATAATGATAAATGGGAAAATATTTTTTTTTAGTTTGCAAGTTTCCCACGTTAATTTTCTTTGGGGCAAAACCCCCTTTAATTTTCAGCTTGTGCTGGAAAGAAAAAAATAGACATTTTTTATTAAATCAAACATTAACCTTTTCTTTCTTGTTGTGCAAGACGTATGTGTGAAGATTCTTCGGGAAGATAAAGTCCCTGGTCCCCCCGCTTGAAAAAATGGTAAACCAAATCAGATCCTTAAATGAGTTGTCCAAAATCAGAAGGAAAGATTTGCTTTTTTTTTCTTTTTTTTACTGACACAACGTCGCTCCATGGGCTGTGTCTGAATTAGCCACATATCTATATTCAACTAAATAGATATGAACTGCGATATCACATACAGCTTGTGGACAGCATAACTTTTTTTGGAAAAATAGGATTTTTATTTTTTCTTATTCTGAACAAATATTTAAAAAAAAAGGTTTTTGGCTTTAAAAAAAAAACTTTGATTTTATATTACAAGTTGTAATGCAGTGTTTTCAAACTCCATTTTAAAAAGGGGTTGTCTACTACAAGGATTTGTTTTTTTGTTAAAGATTTGCAAAAACAAGTCACTTTGCAAAATGTGTCCATTAACAGTGTCCCCACCCTTTTGAGAATCCCTTTGCCAGCCCCCAAGTCCTGTAGCTACAGATGTTTGCTTTTCCCGGGCTGGGCTGGGTTTTTAGTTTCAGACCTGGCTTTACTGCAGCGAGAGAAGCCGTAAATGCCCCTGAATTGAAAATGAAACCAAAAAAGGACAGAGGAAGTGAACCAATGTTTTGTGAGAAAAAACCCCTTTTAAAATCCATTAAACGGGAGGTTGTCAGGATTTCCTAAGATTGCACGGGGGGTAATTTATTGTCGGTGCATTCTGCACAGGTGATACATTATTGTCGGTGCTTCTGCAAGGTGATTATTTTGTCGGTATTTTGCAAGGTGAAGGATTATTGTCGTGCATTTGCCAGGTGATATAATTATTGTCGGTGCATTCTGCACAGATGATAGGATTATTGTCAGTAGCATTCTGCACAGGTGATATCATTATTTCGGTGCATCTGCACAGGTGATAGGATTTTTTGTCGGTGCAATTCTGCATAGGTGATATCATTATTTCAGTGCATTCTGCACAGGTGATTTTCATTATTGTCAAAGCATTCTGCAAGGTGATGTCATTATTGTCGGTGCATTCTGCACAGGTGATAGGATTATTGTCGGTGCATTCTGCACAGGTGATGGATTATTGCGGTGAAATTCTGCACAGGTGATATCATTATTGTCGGTGCATTCTGCCAGGTGAATCATTATGTCGGAGCATTCTGCACAGGTGATATCAATTTTTCGGTGCATTCTGCACAGGTGATAGCATTACTGTCGGTGCATTCTGCACAGGTGATATCATTATTGTCGGTGCATTTGCCAGGTGATAGCATTACTGTGGGTGCATTCTGCACAGGTGATATCATTATTGTCGGGCATTCCCTGCACAGTGATATCATTACTGTCGATGCATTCTGCACAGGTGATATCATTATTGTTGGAGCATTCTGCACAGGTGATATCATTATTGTCGGTGCATTCTGCACAGGTGATATCATTACTGTCGATGCATTCTGCACAGGTGATATCATTATTGTTGGAGCATTCTGCACAGGTGATAGCATTATTGTCGGTGCATTCTGCATAGGTGATATCATTATTGTCAGTGCATTCTGCACAGGTGATATCATTATTATTGGTGCATTCTGCACAGGTGATAGCATTATTGTCGGTGCATTCTGCATAGGTGATAGGATTATTGTCAGTGCATTCTGCACAGGTGATATCATTATTATTGGGCTTTCTGTACAGGTGATATCATTATTATCAGTGCATTCTGCATAGGTGATATCATTATTGTCAGTGCATTCTGCACAGGTGATAGGATTATTGTCGGTGCATTCTGCACAGGTGATATCATTATTATTGGTGCATTCTGCACAGGTGATATCATTATTGTCGGAGCATTCTGCACAGGTGATATCATTATTGTCGGTGCATTCTGCACAGGTGATATCATTAATGTCGGTGCATTCTGCACAGGTGAAAATCATTATTGTCGGAGCATTTTTGCACAGGTAAATATCATTGTAGTCGGTGCATTCTGCACAGGTGATAGGATTATTGTGGGGTGCATTCTGCACAGGTGATATCATTATTGTCGGTGCATTTCTGAAACAGGTGATAATCATTACTGTCGATGCATTCTGCACAGGTGATATTAATTATTGTCGGAGCCATTCTCCCACGGGTGATATCAATATTGTCGTGCATTCTGCACAGGTGTTTATCATTATTGTGGTGCAGTCCGGGCAAGGTGATATCTTTACTGTCGGTGCATTCTGCACAGGTGATATCATTATTGTCAGTGCATTCTGCACAGGTGATATCATTACTGTCGGTGCATTCTGCACAGGTGATATCATTACTGTCGGCGCATTCTGCACAGGTGATAGGATTATTGTCGGTGCATTCTGCACAGGTGATATCATTATTGTCGTAGCATTCTGCACAGGTGATAGGATTATTGTCGGTGAATTCATCACAGGAGATAGGATGATTGTCGGAGCATTCTGCATAGGTGATAGGATTATTGTCGGTGCATTCTGCACAGGTGATTTCATTACGGTCGGTGCATTCTGCACAGGTGATATCATTATTGTTGGAGCATTCTGCACAGGTGATATCATTATTGTCGGTGCATTCTGCACAGGTGATATCATTATTGTCGGTGCATTCTGCACAGGTGATATCATTACTGTCGGTGCATTCTGCACAGGTGATATCATTATTGTCGGTGCATTCTGCACAGGTGATATCATTACTGTCGGTGCATTCTGCACAGGTGATAGAACTATTGCCAATGAATTATGTGGGAGATCCTGAAAACATGACCTGTTGGTGGGTCTTGAGGACAGAAGTTGAGAAAGGGTATGTTCACAGTTCAGTTCAGATCCGTTTTTTGGACTCAAAATGGATCCAAAAACCGTATCTAACAATGTGCAGTGTGATTTACATTGGTTTCAATGTAAAACACGCATTTCCGTTCAGACAAGTGATCGCTGCTGCGTGTTTACTTGCGTCTTTTCAATGTGTTTTTTCGGATCCGTTTTAAGAATTGACATGTCAATTCTACCTGTCTTTTACGCACGTGAAATCCCTTTAGGAAACAATGGGGTGCACTTTTGGAGCCCAAAAAAACGGATTCAAAAGCGCAACATACTTTTGGGTACGTTTTGGATGCGCTTTTGATACAAAAAGCGCATCTGAAAAACGCATTGGATTCAAATTTGAAGTGTAATGCACTAAATTGGCCCCTAAAGGTCACATTTGATCTAGAAGAACTGATTGAACTTTAGTAACCTAATGGCCCAATAGAGGGAGCGAACAGCATTTTACATGTGTTTAATCTTATAAATCACTTTTTATATGTATTGAATTATATAAAAGCAGTTTTTTAGTATAGAATGGGTGTTTATAGAAATTATAGAAGTCTTAACTAATACATTTATTAATGTTTTAGATAAATAGTTATAGAATGTTGAGTGGTTTTTGTATTATAATGAAACCACTCAACATTCTATAATAAACTATTTATCTAAAACATTAATACATTTATTAGTTAAAACTTGTATAATTTCTATAAACACCCATTCTATACTCAAAAACTGCTTTTATATAATTCAATTTGTAAGATTAAACACATGTAAAATGCTGGAAGCGCCCTCTATTGGGCTTCATCTGAAACACATGTAAAATGTTTTCAGTTATAGCGCCCTCTATAAGGCTTCGTAGGAAACACATGTAAAATGCATAGACAGTAAATTCTAGCGCCCTCTATTAGGCATCCTCTTACACTACAACTTAACCACTTTCCACTGTAAGTGAAAATGTAGGTCATTAGGTTATGAAAATTCAAACAGTTCTTCTACATCAAATGAGACCTCTAGGGGCCTATTTAGTATATTACATACCCTTACATACATACATATGTAAGGGTAAAGTATATTACACTAAAAATTCTACCTTTTCATACTACAACCTGTGTATATATATTGAAAAACGGATCCAAAAAACGCATCCAAAATTGCATGCATCAGCTGCTGCGTTTTTGGATACGTTTTTGGGATGCAGTTTGGATGCAGTTTTCAATGCGCTTTTCTTCTAGTGAAAAACGGATCAAAAAACGGATCAAAAACGTTGTGTGAACATACCCAAACACTGATGTAATGGGGAAAAAAACACAGATACTTTTCAATACCCATCTCTTTTAGCCTCCAGTAGTGTGTTCAGGGATATGATGTGCTAAAGTGCTACAAACAGTGTTGCCTCTCAAAAGAAGTGTGTGGCTTTGCTTAAAGGGGACATGATTTAAAGGGCAATATAGATTGCCAAAATGTTGCGGCAATTGATGGCACAAACTAAACCAACCAGTAAACGGTGTTAACTTAGACTGGACATTTTAAACATGCACCAGAATTATGATATACTTAATCAATCTGGTGCATTTTTGGACTGTTGCATTTGCACTGAGTATTAGACAGTATTAAAGGGATTGTCTCACCATGCTGCTTCACAGAGCAAAAAGCTTCAGATTCATGCGTCCTCTCTCTTCCTGGTCATGTTGTGGGTGGTTCTGTAGCAGAGATTAGCATATCAGCTCCATATTCCAAGCTCTTCTAATTGCACTGGCATGAGAGTAGGAGATGCTGTCTATAGAGCAGAGAGCTTCAGAGCCCAAAGTAAACAATTAATCTCCTTTGTTTGTTAGAGCTAACACACACTGTTCTCAAGCTGCCGGCGTCCTTTGTGCCGACCTGTGCTGACATCACTCCCTGCTCTCAGATAAGACAAAGAGCAGAGAGAAGGGAGAGCAGGGCAGTAAGCAGAGAAACCTGTGTGCACTCACAGCAGATAAAATCTATCTTATCTCTTCAACAAAACAATATATTTGGAAAAAGTCTCCATTTACCATTCCCTAAATGTTGAAAGCTAAATATTGTAGTGAGACAACCCCTTTAATACATCTGCCCCATTATATGTTCTTTTATACAGGACCATAGGGGTTTAGTTAAAAGAGCCTATGAATGGGCAGCATGTAGTACTACTCTTGTACACCCTGTACTTGCTTGCTGCAGAAGTCGGACTTGTGACGATCGGCTGCTTAATACTACATGTGGAATAAAAATATGTTTTCATTCTAGTAAATTTCATCTTATGTTGCAGGATGTTGGGGTGTTATGATGCATTGCAGAAAAAATATGTAAGTATTGATATGCGCAGCCACAGAGAAATCAGGCACCAAGTGAAAATGTGAATATTTTGTTTAGACACCAGAATTGCTCAGCAGATACCATAATGACAATCACATAGGCCTTTTTGACATCAGGTTTGAGCCTTGTATCTCAGGTTTATAACAGTAGAATTTGCTGACGCCACTACCAATGTATGCAACTGTATATGTTGTGCCATTAATGTCTGATACATGAACAGTGCCACCTCTGGGAGTAGCCTCTGTATATACAAATATCCTAAACATGAGTCTGTGAGTCTTTCATAAGGCTAGGTACTACCCAAAAAAAATGGTTACATAAAGATCCCCCACGTGATGACAGACAAACTCTCCAATAACAATGTAAACAACAGCAAACATATGAGAGCAAAATAAAGTCCAAAGTTTATTAAATACAAACACTAAAATGGAAATGTAGGTAAGGATACCCATAACAATGGCCAGGTATGACCACAAATAGTAAGTGACCCGTAGGTTCAAACAAATATCACAGGTAGGTAGATTACATATTAAACAACATAAGGAGAGCTATATAGAGGAGTATAAACCCAATAAGGGCAGTAAAGATGCATACAATAATTATAAAATATATTCCTCATAATAATTAGAAAGTACACCCCTCATAGTTTCCGACACAACAAGTGACTCATAAGTGAAATAGTCAAAAACACATACCCATGATAAGAGGATCAACTTGGCACCCCCACACACGTTTTGCATAAAAGTTTCCCTCGGGGGAGGGTTGTTGTGTGTGGGGTGTGTATATATAAATACACTCCCCCGGCCACTTTTTTAGGTCCCACCTGCCCCCTTTGCTCGAAAAACCCCTTTAATTTTAACCCACCCCAATCACCAGGGCCCGGAATCAGTGCATTTAGGCTGTAGAAAAAGGTAAAGGGACAATCTCCTGAGTTAAAAAAACCGAAAAAAAATCAGTAGGGGGGAAGAAAGGTGTTTTGGTCCCTTTAAAAGGGCAGGGTTGTTGGTGCCAGAAGGGCTGGTCTAAAATTTCAAAAACGGCTGATCTCCTGGGTTTTTCCCACGCACAAACCATCTTGGGTTTTTTACAGAGAATGGCCAAAAAAGAAAAAACACCCGTGAGGGGCAGCCCTGTGGGGGGAAATCCCTTTGGGTTGAGGGGGCCAGGGTCAAAGGAGAATGGGCAACGGTTACGAGCTAATAGAAAGGCAACATTGACCCAAATACCCCCCGTTACAAACCAAGGAAGGCAGAAGAGAAATCTCTGAACGCACAGTAAAAGGAACTTTTAAAGGGCAGATGGGCTACAGAAAGCAAAAACCCACCCCGGGGTGCCACCCCTTTCAGCTAAAAAACAGGAAACTGGGGGCCCAATTTCCCCAAGCTCTTCAAAATTGGACAAAAAGGTTTGGGAAAAAAAACGTTCCCCTTGGGTCTGATGAGTCTCGATTTCTGCTTCGACTTTCCCGGATGGTAGGGTCAAAAATTTGGCGTCAACAACTGAAAG
Source organism: Phyllomedusa bahiana (assembly GCA_025379985.1). Classification (NCBI taxonomy): domain Eukaryota; kingdom Metazoa; phylum Chordata; class Amphibia; order Anura; family Hylidae; genus Phyllomedusa; species Phyllomedusa bahiana. Next base: position 35,021 of record JAODAL010035274.1, on the reverse strand, counting down.
CATGGATCCACCCTGCCTTGTATCAACGGTTCCGGTGGTTTGGTTTGGAAGGTGCCCTGGTTTGTGGGGAATTTTTTTTCTTGCATCTTTGGGGCCCCTTGGGACCAAATTTAGCATCGTTTGCAACCCCTTGTTAAAACTATTGGGCCCCGAAGAAATTAGGCAGATCTGAAGGGAAAAAGGGGGGCCCCCCCCCGTTACTAGCATGGGGTAACCCAATAAAGTGGCCCCGGGGGGTTGTTTTATATATTTGTCAAAGTTTCTGTAATGGTGACAGCAAAAAAATTTTCCCCAAAAATTGGATCAAAATTGGGGACCTCCCCGTAAAAAGGTTTTTTTCACCCAGCATAAAATTTCGGGGGGGCATTTTGCCAAAGATTTGCGCATTCAATACGCCCAACCCTTCCCCCGCCCATTTGAAGTAAGAATTACCCTCCGGGCTCCCCGGGGTACAAGACGATTGGGATTTGTTTTGCCCGGGGAGAGAAGTGACAGGTCCCTTCCTCGCGGAGCTTATCACAGTAGTAATGTAAATGCTTGGAAGAAAGCGCTGACTTCTAAAAAACCCCCAGGTTTTTTCGGCCCCATAAGTTCATCTCCAATATGCCATGGGAAAAAATTTCCCAAAAGGGGGTTTTCCGGGTTAATTTCCCGGGATAATTGCGGGGGGCGGATTTTCCCCCGGGAATTATGCCGGGTTTGGGTTTGGGGGCCCGGGCGGGGGGGCCCGGGGAGCTGCCGGCCCCATAGACAACCATTTTCCAAGGTGTGTATCCCCCCCGGGATAATGTCTGTCACTTTCCCCCGCTGCCGTTAAATTTTGGAGAGGGAGAAGAGACCCGGGAAACCCAATTTAAATTTTTATAGAAATGGGAATTTTCCCTAATGACTGGGGCGGAAATTTTCGCCAATTTCGCGCAGTCCCGGGCGGATTTCGGGACCCAAAAATTTTCCCCCCAAAAAAGCCGTGTGAAAAATGGCCTAAGTCGTAGGTTTCCCCCAGCACAGTTTTTTAAATTTTTCACCCCAAAGGGCCCTAAAAAAGCTATGGCTTCCATTCTAAATACAAGCTACAACAAATAACTGGAAAACATTTCCCCCTTGCTTAGAAAGTTTTAGTGACAGTGGGGGATTTCAATATACACTCACCCGGGAAATTTTTTAGGTACACCACTAATAACGGGTTTTGGCCCCCCTTTTCCTTCAGAACTGCCCAATTCTTGTGGCTTTGGGTTCCAAAAAGGTGTTGCAACGATGCCAAATTTTGGGACCCAAAGGGGGGGAAAGAGTGCCCCCAAAAAATTTCCCCCCACCCTGGGCACCCCCACCCCCAGCCTGAAGTTGATACAAGGCGGGTGGGGTCCCTGCTTTCATGTTGTTGAAAGCCCAAAATTTTGACCCTCCCCTCCGAATGTCGCAGCGAAAACGGGGGACTTATCAGACAGGGGAACGTTTTTCCAATCTTCTACTGGTTCCAAATTTTTTGATGAGCTTGGGCAAATTGGAGCCTCAGTTTCCCGTTTTTTAGCTGAAAAGGGGTGGCACCCCGGGGTGGCTTCTGTGCGTAGCCCCTTGCCCCAAAGTTCGCCTTTCTGTGCGTTCAGAGATGCTCTTCTGGGCCCACCTTGGTTGAACCCGGGGGTATTTTAGTCACTGTTGCCTTTTTATAGCTCAAACCTTTGCCCCTTCTCCTTTGACCCCTGGCATCAAAAGGGATTTCCGCCCCCCCAAAAGGACGCCGGGTCACTGGAATTTTTTTTTTTCTTTTTCGGGGGCCCTTCTCTGTAAACCCCAGAGATGGTTGTGCGTGAAAAACCCCGGGGATCAGCGTTTTTTGAAATAATCAGCCAGGGCCCCCTGGCACAACAAAACCCTGCCCGTTCAAAGCACTCAAAACACCTTTCCCTTTCCCCATTTTGATTTCTCGGTTTTTAATGCAGGGGATTGTCTTGACCCTGTCACATGCCTAAAAACACCCGAGTTGCCGCCATGTGAAATTTGGTGATTAAAAAATTAAATGTTTTAAGAAGTTGGGGGAGGTGTACCTAATAAAGTGGCCCGGGGAGTGTAGGTTTAAGCTGTATTTTATAATTCTGCTGACTTAAGAGCTAAAATTTCCCTTTCAAAGAGAAAATTTTCCAAAACTCAAAAAATTTTGGGATACAAATTTCTTTGGATACAAAAAATATTTTTGCTTGAAATTAAAAGCCTAAGGGCTACTTGTCCCCAAACGTTTTTTTCCCCTAAGGGAAAGTGTTTAAAAAACTATGGGGATATTTTAATAGTTTGCATAAAGCTTTAAACGTTTTAATGAGAAAACCCGCTGCATTGGGAAACTTGATTTTTTTTTTTTTTTGCAATTTACACTTTATGTTTTACAATTTTATACTGTATCATTGTAATCTCTGTTTGTTATATCTTTTTGTTTTGAACAGCTAAGGATGGTGGTTTTAGCGGTAAGTATTATGGCTTGTAACAAGGTATTTTTTACCTCAGAATCTTTAGGCTATGTCTACACTGCATCGGACAAAAAACAGCCCAAAAGCGGCCGTTTTTTTCTCTAAAGCAGGGGCCCGGGGTTTTTTTCACGCTTTTTTAAAAAAACCCCGGTCGCCCTTTTCGTTTTTTCCCGACCCTCCCCCATACCCAAATTGGGGATTATAGGGGGAAGATGGCAAAAAACGAGAAGCGCCGGCATATTTTACAAAAATTTTTGTATAAAAACGCCGTGCCAAAAAATGAGCGGAGAAAAGCGAGATGTGTAAAACTGAGTCGTCTTTCCCATTTCCGTCTATTTGGGGGGGGGGAAAAATGAAACTTCGGCGCTTTTAAAAAACAAAAAGCACCGAAGATACGTTCGTTTTCCTAAGACGTGTAAACATAGCCTTATTTTGTGATAGAAAATGTAAGACATGTTTGGAATTGAGTGTGTATAAGACTGTAATATGATTTACTTTTAAAGTGAACAGCCTTATAAATGAGGAAATGCCATCACTTTTACGTTGTATTACATTGTTATTGAGTGCTCAGATTTTTTTTTTATTAAAATGTTTCACATTTAGGGGCCGTTCACATGGCTTATTTTGTGCACGGATTCCAGTCGTATTGCGCGCCGTACTGTGCTGCAATACGGCTGGAATCCATGCCAGCCATTACGGTAATCCACAGTTCTCATAGGCGGGGTTCACACGACTTATTCAAGCCATAATTGCGGGACGGATCTCGCAATTTCGCAATTACGGCTTGAGTAAGGGGCGGAGGCGGCCCCATAGACATGCATTATCCACGGCGCGTATCCCGTCGGGATAATGAGCATGGAGAGACGGAATCCACACTTCTCTATGAGAAGTGTGGATTACCGTAATGGCAGTACGCAGTACGGCGCGCAATACGGCTGGAATCCGTGCCTGAAATAAGCCATGTGAACGGCCCTAGAGAACTATCGATTCCGTCTCTCCTCCCTGCTCGGTGAAGACGCTGGGTGGGGAGAAAGTGACATGTTCATTATCCCGGCGGGATACGCGCCGTGGATAATGCATCTCTATGGGGCCGTTGAGCTGCCACCCCGCCCCGTACTCAAGCCGTAATTGCGGGCAAAATCCGTCCCGCAATTATGGCTTGAATAATTGTTAAAGGGGTTTTCCAAGGTCCTCCAATGGTGCCACAGTTCCCGGGCCATCAAAGCTCTGGTGTCCCCTACTGGTCGCTGTGCAGTGAAGTCGCACTCATTGCTCACATGATCGGGACTCTATCACTGGCCTTAGAGGTCACATGCCGTACGTGTGATCAGCATCTGCTCAAGCTAGTAATTGGATAATAGTTACATGAGCAATAAATGGGTAAGGCCGTGTTCACACGGCTTATTCCCGACGGATTTGTGCGCCGTATTGAACTCACAAATCCACCGTGAATAAGGGGCGAGACGGGGCCGGAGCACGGCGGGGGCGCCGCTCCCGGCCCCATAGACAATGCATTGTTTACGGCGCGTACGCGGCGTAAATAATGTACATGTCACTTTCTCCCCCCGCGGCGGATTCGCCGAGCGGGGAGGAGCGACGGAATCCACTGTTCTCTATGAGAGCAGTGGATTACCGTAATGACTCCGACGGATTGGCGCCGTACTGAAGCGTAAATCCGGCACGCAGTACGGCGCCAATCCGCGGCAAAATAAGCCGTGTGAACGAGGCCTTACTGAATAAGCAGCAGGAGACACCAGAATTCCAGCAAAACTGGGAGAGGAGAGTACAAGTTGTTTTGTTTGTTTTTTAAACAAACAAAATATGGAGGGGTTTTCCAGAAATCTCCGAAAACCCCTTAGGCTAGGTCTACACAGCAATTTGAAAATGCTGGCCAAAATTCGATGGCATTTTCAAACTGCTGAACCGCAACGCCCCAACTTTTTTTTTGTACTGTTTTTGCGCAAAAGTGGCAATCGGATTTAGGATTCCCGGCAGCCTAGTACATTGGGACTCTGAGAATCTGACGGCGGTCCAGTGGCATATACAGCATGTTATATATTCCGCCAGATGGTTTTAGGTTTTGGAAAACCTCAGTAAAAAATCTGTGCTGAGTAGACTATAACATGGATTTACTATTGAGGGCTATTTGCAGCGGATTCAAAATACTGAATCCGCTGACAAAACTACCGAGTGGGTTATATAACATATAATAGTACAGATATGTGGGAAAATTGACATGATGCTAGGAGAGGCTATACTGCAAACACTTGTTATGTTTTTAATAGCAGGGTGGTGTCCAAATCATTTTATTTTACAATATTTTTATTTCTGGTTCTAAATGATAAATATTTTGCAGCCAATAAAATAATAATGTATTTTACCTGTATTTTGTATTTTTTTTACATTTCTTTTTAGCTGTATACAAACATTGAAGATCCACAGGTATGTATTTATGCACATACTGGGATATTGTACTGCCCTCCACATCTCCAGGATCCTGTAAAACATTATGTATGCACCATGCGTCATATCACAATGTGCAGATGCCAGCAACTTCACCTGGTAGTTACATCTGATCAGAGGGTGTTCAGGTGCCGAATACCTCGCCTCTCTGAACTGGTGATAACAAGGGGTGGATAGTAGTAAAGGAATATATACTTATGTGACTTGATGTTTCAATACGCAATATTAGAAAAATATTTTTTCTTAGCGTTTATTAATTTTCTTAGCGTTTAGTAATGTCTTTGTCTTAAGACTATTAGAGAATGTTACCAGTTTAAGTTCAAGTATACTCCTAGTGGACCCGTCATGGACCTCTCTAGGTAAGTCGCTTTTTAGTTTGACAGATTTCCAATTATGTTTATTTGAGTACAAATCATCACATTAGGAATTGTTTCTTTATCCAGGCAATTGTTAGGTCATGAACAAGACTGGTTCTATAGGTTTGTTTTTAAAGGAGTTTTACCATGAGGTAAAAACGCCTTCACTGATCGCTCTCGTCCATGCATGTAAATGATGAAGATGGCACTTGCGGCCATCCTCTTCATTCACTTCTATGGGAGCTTCCAAACATAGCCAAGTGAGCACACTCAGCTATCTTCCGAAGCACCCATAGAAGAGAATGAAGAGGACGGCAGCAAGTGCCATCTTCATCATTTACATGCATGGATGAGAGCAGCCAGGAAAGGGATTTTTACCTCACAGTAAAACCCCTTTAAGTTAAATTTGGGTCAGGTACATTTTTTTATATAGCTGTATTTTATTAAAAGTTTTCAAATAAACAGAGATACAATATACATCTTGGGCGACATGTCAGAAAAGAGGCGCCGCCACGCCAGTTTTAAGGCACATTAAATGTGTATAGTGCGCCTGAATGAATGAACCTGTCAAAAATCTGGCGTCTGGTACACCTTGCATAGTATAATTGATGCACCTAATCTAGGCACATAACATAGTGTAGGCACATAGCATATCAGTGCTAGCATATTTGATGCGCCTACTTTAGGCGCGTTAAAATGTGTCGTGCCTGGCATAAATGGCGCCTAGTTTTGGTGCACTACAGTGTTACCGTACAAGACAAGAAATCTTGAGCATATACTATAAAGAATCAATACAGTGTCAATACAAAATAGACAAAGACAGAGACAAAAGGTATATGGAATAATAAAAAAAATTTTGTCTTGAAGTTTTGGATAGTATAGGGAAGGGTTAACACCCCTGCAACATTTGTTTTTCTGTCTTTTCATTTCACTTTTTGTCCCTCAAGGAATTAATACTGGTATTGCACACCTTGGTTATATGAGTCTGTGGGGGCTCAGTGATTAGTCTCGTTACTGTATAAGGCTTCAGTATATCCACAGCAGAACTCTTAATGTATTCATAAAATGTATTTATTTACAGCAAACATAACAGGTATCGTAACGCTCCATGGTGCAGCAATCAAGTGATATCGAAAATGGCAATGTTGTAAGTCCAGATATACATATGACATTTCGGTCCAGGTTTACCTTCTTTTGGTATGTTCACACGTCGTTTTTCGATCCGAAAATCGCAAACAAAAACGCAGCGATGATCGAACCCTAAACGAATCCAACACGTATCCAACACGCAGCTGCATGTTTGGATGCTTGTTGGATACATCCAAATGCCAGCAGCACACTATCAACTAAAAAACCATCCAAGGCACATAGGAATATTTGAAAAAAGCATCTCTGCTACTAGGGATACATGAAAATTTGGGGTTCTTAGTTCACACTTTTGATCAAAACTGCTTAAGCCCACCTCCCGATTTCGTCAAGGGGACCCCAATGCAGGTGGGTCCTAACACTAAACGTTACCTCTCTTGGAGCCTGTTCAGACTTCCATACTTCAGGGAGTAAGACCGTGTTCACACGGCTTATTCTAGCCGTAATTGCGAGCCGGATTGCGCTCGCAATTACGGCTTGAATAAGGGGTGGGGCGGGGGCGGGGGCGCTGCCCGCCGGCCCCATAGAATTGCATTATCCACGGCGCGTATTGCGCCTGGATAATGTGCAGGTGACTTTCTCCCTGCCCGGCGGATTCGCCGAGCGGGTAGGAGCGACGGAATCCACTGTTCTCTATGAGAACTGTGGATTACCGTAATTACTGCGACGGATTGGAGCCATACTGGAGCGCAAATCCGGCGCACAGTACGGCTCCAATCCGCGGCGAAATAAGCCGTGTGACCGGCCCCTAAAAGAACCAGCTAACTGAACACACTGCATTGATTTAAACACCTGTGAAGGTGGGCGGAGTGCAAAAAGCTAATGAAGGCAGCCATTTCTCCATATAAAAACTAGAAGAAAATATTTGGCTCTGCACATCCAAAAACATTTTTCTTTAAAAAAAAATGAGTATAGGTGCACACTGGTGCAGCAGTAATATACATACACTCCCTGAAGTATGGAAGTCTGAACAGGCTCCACTGAGAGGTCACATTTAGTGTTAGGACCCACCTGCACTGGGGTCCCCTTGACGGAATCGTGAGGTCTGCTTAATCAGTTGTGATCAAAAGTGTGAACTAAGAACCCCAAATTTTCATGTGTCCCTAGTAGCAGAAATGCTTTTCTTCAAATATTCCTATGTGCCTTGGATGTTTTTTTAGTTGATAGTGTGCTGCTGGCATTTGGATGTTTTGTATGTTACTGCCGCACTAGTGTGCACCTATACTCATTTTTTTCCTGAAAAAGGTTTTTGGATGTGCAGAGCCAAATATTGTTTTTTAGTCTATGGATGCTTGTTGGATGCAGCAGGATCGCACCCTATAGTTTATTATAGGGCTCCTGCTGCGTCTTTCAGACCAAGTATTGACATGACAATGCTTGGAATGGATCCGAATGACGCAGTGAGTCACTCATCGGTGATCACTCGTCTGAACGCCGATGTGTGTTTCATATTAAAAGCAATGTAAATCACCTTGACTATTTGTTAGACATATGTTGTTTGGGGGGGGGGTCCATTATGAGGGCGTCCCCGAGCATGATGGGATCCAAACACGCATCTAAAAGAGTATGTTTACACGGACTCAACACGCAGTGTGAACATACTCTTACTGTCACATCTGGAGGAAGAAAGAGTCTGGTGGCACATGTACAAGTGGCTGCAGCGTATAACATGCTAAAGTAAATGGGATGTGACTCTTGGTGTGGCACTGCACCTAACAATAGCCTCTGTTTTTAAAGGGGTTGTTTCACTTTAGACAATAATTCACAGAAGAAAAACAAGGACCGCACATCCTCACACAATATATGTTGGCACAAATTTATAAAAATGAACATGAGTTTTTTAGTATACTTTTTGATCAAATGGTATAACCCTACTTGCCACTTCATGATGACCTCTTTAAAGTAGGTCTCTACACTAATGGAAGTAGCACTGCATGGCGGCCACCACCGCAGCAAAAGCCACACCAGTGAGGGGAACAACCCAGTGGCCCAACAACACCACTGCTACCAGACCTAGCCCCACCCCCCCGGCTTTGGGTCGCACCACCCCACAGGCACCACAACACAGCAACAATGACCACCACACAGCAACGCCACCAAAAAGGAAAAGATCACTACCGCTTAACTGTCCCTGGGCTCCCTGCAAGTAGACTGAATAGCTAGGATATGCCATCATTGTCTGATAGGTCCAGTTCCCATCTCTGCAAGAGAGCTGATGCTGCCTGCAGTATTTCTGATGTCTCTTTACCTTTCATCCTTCGGAACTGCATCCGACATCTGCATCCAATCAGTGGCCTCAGCAGGGAGTTGCTCTTCCATTGACTTGACCAATCAGATAAGTAAACAACACATGAGTCATGGTGGTACCAGAGTGTCACATGACTGCTGAGACCGCTAATTGGATGCGGCAGTCATGTGTATCCGTGCCGGCAGCTTTAGCGCAGATGTGGCGGTAATATTTGTTATTCAGTTCAGTTGGGACCCGTTGTTACTTCTTTTATTAGTTTCTACAACCCGGAACTGTTTACGACACCCAAACAAGATACCCACTCATTTTCTATTTCTAACAAATGCATAAATGTCTAATTTGACCTGACGCTCTAGTGTCAGGAAATGTGTTTAAAGCATAAGTGGCTAATTTACTCAGAACTCGCTATTCAATGTAATGATCCAGAAACCAAGTCACGTGGTTACAGATAATGTTCTTGGCTCATGACTGTGCACACAAGTTTATTTATTTTACATACAGGTCAATTATATAATTCTGTCCCATTAATATCTAATGGATTGAAACTGTCTGTCAACATTTTTTTTCTGGAAAGTAAAACATAGTTGCTAGTTTCAGTATCACAGAACTGTCCAGTGGGTCCAGGGAGTCTAAGAGGGTGACCTAGTGAGAAGGGGTAAAAAAAATCCCACATAAGCAATGGGAGCCAAGAAATAGAATATATGTGAATGTATTGAGTAATAATTAAAAACATAAAAACAATACAGATACAATTAGGAAGCCAAGTAGTGACAGAATAGAAAATCAAATAGGCAGATGGGTTGTGGGTGAGGAGTTGTAGGGGTTTAAGTAGGGCATGTAGAGTTGGTAGGGTACTGGCCATTTTGATTTTGCAACCCATAGCTCATGTATGTTTTCCCCCCTCATTTTTTTTTTATTACTAAAACATAATAAAGACTCTAAAAATGTGGTATCACCATGCAGAATACAGATAATGTCATTCATAGAGACCAGAGAAGTCTATAAAAACAAAACCCCCACAAAAATGGCACAATTGTGGGTTTTTTCACACTTCTTTCTGCCACAAAGATTTTTTTTGGGTTTCCCCCGACATCATTTTTCGGGCTTGACACCATTAAAAAGTGCATCTTGGGGGGGGGCGTGGTTTGACATGGCCGCGTGAAGACGTCTCCTTCAGAGCTCCTCTATCAATAACTGAGAATCCGCGCCCCAGCCCAGAATCATGGGCAAATCGTCTAAAAACACCAGCCTAGCTCGGGACAGCCGCAACCCCTGCCAGGGAGACATAAGTCAAATAATTTCGGGCGGTTTGCTGGCCCTTGGTGTGCCTCAGTGGACAGAACCCGTCAGAACATGATCCCAAGAATGGCCAGCCCTCCGACCCCTGCAGCTGCGCGAGAATACCGCCGGCGGCTCCTATTTGTCCGCGGCAGCACCCTCCACCTCGCTCTGCCCCGCAGAAGAATAGAACCAGCTCTCTCACAACCCTACCTGCAGACTCCGGTTTCTCCAGGACGTCCGGGTGTTATGGCCGAGGCGTTACCGCGCTCGTGAAGGCGCCGGATGCGGCGATGTATTGGTCTGTATCCGGCCCGGACTGGCGATCTTGCCGCCACTTCTTCCTCCGCCGACGGCTTTCTTCCCCAGAGCTGTCCGGCGCAGCGGATCATTCGCGAGCCCAGCCGCCACATGGTACCGCACCAGAGCCGGCCCCGGCAGCCGCACGCCGCGCTGCGGAGCTGGTGATGTCACGGTGCCTGTGACGCGCTTCCCTTGCTGGGAGAGGGAGCAGCCGCGCTTCTCCGGCGGCCCACAAGTGCAGAGTGCTGCCCTGCACAGACCTGTCAGGATGCCTAAGAGAAGAGGAGCAGAATTATGTCCCCCTTGCCTTAACCCCTCCGAGGGAGGAGTTCCCCCTGGCCCGTCTGCTGACGCTGCTGGAGGCCTTGCATGGACAGCCTGCCAGTCCCCTGGGACACTTTCATTAGGTGGGGGCCGTTCCACGTGCCTCAATCCCAGGTGTCAACTCCAGCTCTCTGCAAGGGCTGGTCCCCCAACACACTGGGGCATCTGAAAGCCTGGTCAACGCCCCTTGGTCCCAACTGTACCGACCGCCCACCGTCGCTGCACCCCATGTCGCCCAAATGTTGGACACCCCTTGGTCGGGGCCCTGGACCGCCATTCGCCCCATCATGGTGTCCACAAGGTCATCCTGGGGAAAGAGGTGTGCCGAGCCCATTATGGTGGGTTTTTGTCATGGGGGACACAGCTCCATTGGCCGAAATATCGCAGCCATGCCTTAATGTCCAGCCCCCTCTTCTTCTGCTGACCCCCTTGGCCTGCCTCGACCACCCCAAATGAGGAAGGCCCGCAGACCACCGGGACAATGGTACCCGCAGTTTCTGAAACCTTGGGCAGGGCCCTCCTGCGTCACTCTCAGTGAGCCACACCTGCTTCCCTAGTGCCAGAACTAGAGACTGCGGGGCCACCTTTGCTTCAAGCATGCAGACCTTAATGCTGGCGATCTCCAACTTCTTTACCCAATACCTTGAGAAAGGACATATCAATCTATTGAAGAATAAGTCTCCTGGACGAATGACGGAAAGAGTTTTACTGCATTCCGTTTCTGTAATTGTCCTCTGTGTCTACACAGGGTTGACACTCCTTCAGCAGCCTCATGACTCTTCTTAACCTCTCACACTCTCGGCGCTACAGGAGTAGTGCAACAGCATTCATTCTCAACAATTTGTCCCTTTCAACAGCACTTTGATGATGTAGAGAATAGGGTGAAGAGGAATAATCTGAGGATCCTGGGCCCCTCCCATAATCGCGGTTCCCGGCTCCTGATCTTTACTCCACTGTTATCACGTATTTACAATACTATCTTGATCGTGACCCAAATTCCTATATAGAGATGGACCGTGTTCGACCCGGGCCTTTCGTACCTCGCTAGCAGGACCCCAGCACCCAAGAGATGTGGTATGCCGGGTCATTTCTTATTGTCCTCAATGCAGTGAAATCCTTCAAAAAGCTCGCGGCGACACAGCGCCGCCATCGCTCCCTTGTCTACCAGACCATCAGATTCAGATCCTTCCCGGACTTATCCGCGCCATACCCTTGGCACAACTTTAGCTGGCCCACTTTTAAAGCCATCCTCAACCGCTTTAAAGAGAGAGAAGCATCCCTTTACAGATGGGGGTTGTCCCTTCTGCACTTATTGTTTCGCCGGCCGGGGAGCGCACCTATACCTTGCGTTCGCACTGAGGATTTGCCGGCGTTCCTAAGGGACTTGCAGCTGCCGGATGTTTCTCTGGTCTAACTTGCCCTCCGTGACCCTGAACAATGGGCGACATGGGGCGGGTGGGGCTCGGGTGACGGTTAACCTCTCCTGTCTTGGTTGATCAGGATCTTCCCTCCCCAGACTGACCCAGCTCTTCAGGCTCTTCGCGTCGGAGATTCCAAAACGTAATTTAGTCACCAACGCGAGGTTTTCTAACGTCCGCCTCTCTGTCGGGGCAAGTACTTGATGATTTAAGGCTCGCACCTCTTTCTATGTGCCGTTTCGCTGCTGGGAGTACTAGTTGTGGGCATCTAAAAGCACCCGCTCACCCATTTTTTTTTTTTTGTGGAAATGTTTTTGTTTTGTTTTTTGTCTGTGTGGTGCTTCTCTGTTCTCTCAATTGGTTTTACCCGAGGTATAGCGAAAGCTGGTGTCTGACTGATTTGCATCGTAATATCTACTGTTAGATGCCCTTTTTGCAGTACTGTTGGCGTATTCTCTTTCAAATAGGTTTAGTTTCATTTTGCTACACGGATGTCGCTTCTGACTGCCTGTTATGCGCATACCTCCAAAATTAGGGTTAAAGGACCACCTTCTGGCCCAACATGTGGGGCCACCTGGTTTTCCTATTTTTCATGAGAGTATTAGTATCTTTCTTGAGCATAAGCTGTTTATTGTTTTTCTGTTTTACCTATTGTTTTTTCTCTGTTTTATCTATAATGTATTCCCCTCTCTGCCTGTTTCTTTCCTTCTTTTTCCCCTCCCCCTTTCTTTTTTTTTTTTCGTTTACCTCGCCGCCGGTCTGCTGGAGATGTGGAGGACACATTCACTTTTTTTCAAACAATTGGGAGATCTAAGTGGTTGTCCTTCAACGATTATATGTCTCAATAGTGCTATGGGAAGCGCTACGCAAATCCAATTAAATTCATTTTCACGCGCGTCAGAAGGCATCCCATCATGTGTCTTCAAGATACACAATTATAAAGTGAATCATGCCACCTTTAATTAAAAGACAGATACTTCCCCCCAGTGTGGCACTTTTGCTAACTTCCCCATTCCAAAACTAGAGGTGTGGCTATCGCCATTCACAAATCCTCCTGAGCTCATCGGGTAATAGAACTGTGTCCCTGATTCGGTGAGGCGCTAGATATCTCATTTTTAAATCATCAACATCAACTGTCACGATTTAACAATTGTTAACGTCTACGCCCCAAATCAGGGACAGTCCACCTTTCTGCTGGGAGTTCCTCGATGAGAGTTGCACTCACGAGAGCCAGGGGTACTATTTTTTTGTGGAGACTTCAAACCTCTCTTCCGCCTTGACCCGACGATGGATAATTCTCCGTACGTTCTTCAATGCCTACTCCGCTATTAAAAAGTTAGGAGGGCCCTTCTTCAATTTCAGTAGTGGGATGATGGAGGCTTCAACATCCGTCCCGGACAGGGGGATTATAAGTTTTTTCACCCGTCGCCACGCCCCACAACACATATACACAGAATCGATTATATGTTACTCCAGCATAGTTCTCTCGTCTAAAGGAGGCGAGCATATTAACTTCCCATGCTGAGTCATCAGCCTCCATAGGGTACATGTGCTATGGTCCCGAGTTACACCACGCACTCGACTCACCATCTCATTGCACGTCCCTTCTTTTTTCTCCCTCGAATGTCCAGTCCCTCGCGAGACCTCAACTAAGTCCTCTGCTGCAGGATTCAGTGTGCGTTGGGGCGGAGCGTGGCAAAGCTGTTGAGCATGATTCAGGGTCGGATCACGCTGACGACCCCACCTCTCCTCTTTTTAATGTGGAGGCCTTAAAATGCGTCTCCGTGCATCTGATCAAACCAGGGACGGAAGTCGCCTCAAAAAAGCTCGGACTGCAGGCGATATGTTCAGCAGTGCAGGCTTGGCTACTCTTTAACAAGAAGGATGACCTCGGCTTGAGCTCAGAGCCTACACAAACAACCTCTTGTCCGCCGATGTGTCTACAGGATTTGTTTGTTGGCCATATTGGAGTGCGTCTACTGTTTCTGAAGCTTCTGGGTAGACCCTTTGCAGTTCTGGGACCGATAGTAAGTATTATGAATACGGCAATAAGAGTGGTCGACTTTTGTGCGAGGGCAGTTAGAACGAGGGCGAGCACAATCCGTTGTCACTGGTATCACGAATAGCACAGGCAACGTTCTTCATTCTACTCCTCCTGAGATTTGCGCGTAGAGTTTCAGTTATACTCTAATTCCGAGTTGTACAACCTTCCACCAGGTGTCTGGTGCGTGTTCTCCCTCCGTCCGGGACGGGTCCTACCGTTCCCCGTTCTCCGACCTCTGCTCCCCGTCGACTTGTAACTAAATATTACAGAAACTGGAAGGAAGCCTTGTCTCGGAGGGGGAGTTGGAGTTCGGTCCAACGCGGGAATCCCTCCCCTTTGGAAAGAGTCCGGGCCCGACAGGATATTCGACTTGTAAATTTTAATCAAGTACTGCGCCCCCTCTTTTGCCACTTCCCTTTCTGAGTGCTTTCATGCAGCCTCGGACCTTTCCTCGCCTTCCCGTGGGTAGGCTTCCGTGTGACCAGCTTATACGGTCTACCCAAACCCGGTACACACCACAGGTCTGTGCGAGCATCTACAGGCCGATTTCCCTTCTTAAATGTAACCTTAAAATTTTTGCCAAAATTTTGGCAAAATCTGTCTTATCCCCCTTTTGCCACACCTTGTATCCACGTCGGATCAAGTGTGCTTCACCTCGGGAGTCCGTGAGCCAGGAAGAATACGTAAAAAAGCGTTAGATATTATCCATCATGCCCATTTTACATTGGAGAGTCCCTTTATTAAACGCTGTCACCTTTATATCTGAAAAAGCGTTTGACAGGAATCCCTTGGTCCCTCTTTGGCTGATACCTTAAACACGTGGTATTTGGTCCGCCACCTTCACCACCAAGGTGTTAGCACTATACCAGAACCCTTCTGAGCAAAAGTCCAAAGTTAATGAACCTTATCGAGCCCCCTTAATATACGCTAATGGAACCAAGCGCATGGATGCCCCTTGACACCGTTGTTTGTACGTCTGATCATGGAATCACGCTTCTGGCCGCTGTGCTATCCAACCCGGACATTAGGGGGATAACGATGGCGGACGGGAATTTAAATGTTCTGCTTTCGCAAGACGACCTGGATGAATCTTTATCTAAAAGACCCCCTTCATATTACCTCTCCCTCCTTCCCTGTTGTCCGAGTTGGATGGTTTTTCAGCTTATGTCCAATTATAAGATAAATTACTCAAATCTGAGGCTTTGTAATATCTCCTCTCGACCAGTCCACATTCCAGCCATTAAATCCAATTTCTCCTTTTCCTGGCCCGGGAAAACAATTTCGATACTTGGGGGATTTAAAGATTCCGACTGACCTGTCTCAGTTATAATGAGTGTAACTTCCTCCCTTTTGCTAGCTAAGATATCCAAATGAGCTTGGAGGTTGGGGTGGTGGTGATTTTTCATGTTTGGTAGGGTGAACATTATTAAAGATGTCCATTCTTCCAAAACTGTTTATTTGCTCCAGAACATCCAATTTCTCTGAGTTCTCTGCCTCCTCCTTTTGGGTGAAGCTTCAGCGAAGTCCTTACTGAAATACATATGGCTATTCTCTGCCGTCCGAGACTCAAACAAGGGCGAGTTGCTGTCTCCTAGACCCAATACGTAGGGTGTGTTGGAGCCTGCCTGACGTAACAGTGTATTATCTAGCCTGCTGCTACACTAGGTTCTGATTCTGATTCACAGTCGGCATGATAAACTTGTGGGTTTCCATCAGCCCAAAAAAGGTTTTCTCCTCAGGGTCTTATATTTTTCTCTCGCCTTGGCTAATGACCCTCTCAACCCGGGAACCCTAAATCTTTGTCTTTTCACTACAAGCCCACACACTCGTCTATCATATTGAAATCAAGACCCCGAACCCTTATTGGATTTAAAGGGCCCTAGTTTTCCTATTTCAGCAGAAACCATTATTTTCCCCGGGCGTTCCAGGAAGTTTTTCCTTGGAGTTCTAGTTCCCCGGTCCCTCTCCTTACGGTACAGGTGCATAACAGGTGTCATTGCTCCCCCTCTCGACCTAAATCTCAAGGCCTTCCCCCCCTCGTCTAGATACCAGTTGTGAATACCTGCAGCTTCGGGACACTGTCTTTTACCTCTTACTTAATCAGAATGATTAGTCTCAACTCCGCGGCCACGATACTCCTTTATGAGAACTATGTGTTGTCTTCCCTTGCTTCCTAAACACTATTCTCACCTGCTCTCCCCAGTGGCTGAACTCCTTCCACTGTTCAGACCTATTTCCTCGATTAAAGATACAGCTTGGGAAAGGTGAACTGCAGAGTGACCTTCACTGTGGACCAATGGAGAAAGTGCTTTTTTCTGCCTCATAAGGCAGTAATTGCCTGCAAAAGCCGCAGGAAACAAGTTTTAAAATATGTCAATGTGGTATAAGAGTGCAGACCCCTCCGCTTCAAAAGTGGTAATACCCCAATGTCCCAGAGGCGACCTGTTGGAGATGTAACCCATGGGAGGTGGGATCTATGTCTCATCAATTTGGTGGGGAGTGCGGCATCTCTTTGGCAACCTTTTGTGAGAAATGGTCCTTTCCAGTTCCAACGTCAGGCGCTTTGTGGAATTTCTAATCACCGTGTATGAGTCCGGGACGGCAGTTTTTATTTTTCATCATGGACTGCCCTTGTCGCAATCCCCCTCATTACAGAAAGAAAAGCTTATTAACGAGAACACCTTTACAGTCGTAGCTGAAGACGAGATTCTCGCCCTGGCGTACAGTCGTTCCTCCATCTGTCACTGAATGGGGTGGAGGAAATACCTTCCATTCAATGTATGGAATAGCTGATTGCTCATCTCTCCTAGAAGAGAGTTACAATAGTCCTGCTTACATGGAGCCATATGTGACCGCCTACCAATCCTCGCCTGCCCTCGGACTTATCAGTCCCTTCTGAGTGTACGGTGGGACCCGTTTCCTTTCCATTCTGTCATTCCCTGTGTATTAGGAACCGCTATCTGCCCCCTATCGGGCCCTTGGTCGATTGTGGTTTTTTAAAAAGAGACCCTTCAGTCCCACAGTTATAAAGCATGAATGTTTTGCGCCTCACTATCGCCCGGCGGTGCTGACTCTTCCCTCCCTTCCTTTCCTTTTTTCCCCTTTTTTTTTTTTTTTCTTCTGGTTATGGTAATTCTTCACGACCACTTCGTGCTGGTGGATAGCGCAGCCCTCTACCCTGTATGGTTGCGCGGTATAGTTTATCTCCGCTTACCGACTATGAATTATATATATGTTCGTCCACCCAGTACGAGTCAGCTCTCGCATATAGTAGGTACTCGAGCAGGAAAGGCCTACATGTTGATGGGACCTTCATAGACTTGTTTGTTTCTCAGTACCTGACGATTTTAGTGCCTATGCTTAGTTTTTCTTCCACTCGTTTGTTGCAGGGTCTGGGAAAAAATGTTTCTCAATTACAACTTATTCGTGTCCTTCGATGTCACGGTAATATAACGCAGGGTTTTAATTATACCTTCCCAACCACATTTGTGTGCTTAATGCTAGTTTGTTGCATTAACCATCTTCAGAAGTGTGCTGCACTTTCTTATTTTTAATCAGCCTAAGACAAATGATTGGCGTACCACTATTCCCCCACTGAGGTGATTACATTCACATTACAATTCACCGCTACATCACGGCCTTAATGGGACTGATGTTGGAACTATACTTGCCATCTTCCTTTATACCCCAGCTTAATGCATTGGCTGGGTTTGGCTTTAGGTGGGCTTTGGGCCTCGGTGATCAAAAAGCCAGCTTTGTTCCCTTTATGCATTCTAACTCGATCCACTCGGCTCCCCCTGTGGGAGCCAAGAGAGGAATTTGTCAACAGGAACCCTTCCCCCCTCGGGCTGCAGAATCACCTTTTGCCTCATTCCCCCCCGGGTTTAAAGCATATCATCCCCTTTGGATTATCATTGTGAATTAGTTTGTCTGGTGCTCTGTTCTTCCCCCTTTTTTTGGTGGCTTGGTTTACAGCTTACTTAAATTACCCCAGGTTTTCCCCGGTTTGGTTTTTTTGCGCTAATGTTTTCACTTTCTTTTTTTGTGTTTGTGTGTTTGTAATGTTTATAAAAATTTAAAAAAAAATTAAAATATAAAAAAAAAAAAGAAAAAAAGATGATTTGTCCCAAATAAAAACTTCCTTGTCTTTCTAAATGAAAAATAAAAAATTTTTGGCTCTTGGAAGGCAAAGGGGAAAAAAAAACTGCATCATAAACAAAAGTCCGCGATTTTTAAAGCGGTTTCCCCCACCCTGTTTCACTGAGCAAAAAACATTTTTAAAAATTCATGCATCCTTTCTCTCCGGGCCCGGCGGGGTGGGTTCTTACAGGATTAGCATATCAGCTCCAATTTTTTCTTTGCTCTTCTAATTGCATGACAGGAGAGCAGGAGTATTAATAAAAAACAAGAGCTTCAGACCCAAAAGTAAACACCTTAAAATATGGTACGCTTGTTCGGTTTTTATTTTTAAAAATTTCCCATAGAAATGATGGGGAGAACAGATCAACCCACTCTCTGCCTTTCTCTGGAGGCCCCGGCTCAGTGCTCAGTTGGTCCAGCCTTGAAGAATGTGGAAAAACCCCTTTATGGGGTTAGTAACTCTAGAAACAGGTAACAAGTCCCCTGACTGGTAATCTTGGGGGCAGGGCCATTCCTAGGCTAAATTGCACTCAGGGCGAAGTGAAGAAATTTCGCTCCCCCCCCCTATTTAACAAAATGCCCCACAATGGGGAACACATTGAAACACCATAAACCCAAATCTAAAATTTACAAAAAGTTTTTCCCACAATGCGTATAAAATTTACTAAATTTTTGTCATCGGGTTAAAATTTCCCCAATAAAAAACGCAACACCAAACAGAATCCCAGGCAAAAGTCCCCAATGTCCAAAAAGGACCACTTATCACCAGCAAAACAGTGACCGGGTTTTAATACCCCCAAACACCATAAACCACATATCCCAAACCATAAAGTGACGGGGGGGGATAATAAAACCCTAATTTCCTTTTACTGAATGCAAAACCTTTTATACAAACAACAAAATTTTAAGGGCATACAGTAAACCAATAAGCGGGGGAAAATACCATTTTGTACACGGTTTGGGAAAGACAAAATAAGTGATTACAGAAAATTTAAAAACCCCATTTCACTTACAGGAGACGTCTCTGAAGATTGTTCTTTTGCTTTTTCCCTTCCCTTCCCCAAACTTTTTCCCGGCCCCGCCCATGTTTAAATTTTTTCCCGGCCCAAAAAAACTTTTTACGTAGAATTTACAAAACAAACATTTTTAGACCCCTCCCCTTTTTAAAAACCCATTTTCCTCCCAAATTTCCTATCCTTAAAAAATTTCCCCACCCCCCTATAGCACCGCATATGGTAGCCTTGTAGTGCCCCTGTAGCCAGACAGTAGTCCCTTTTAGCCTTTTATTTGCTCCCTAAAACCAGGTAGAGCCCAATGCTTGGGAAAGATCCCCCTATAGTCGGGTATTGCCCCCCCCTATGCCAGATAGTCCCCCCAATAGCCAGGTATTGCCCCTTATAGCAGGTGTTGTCCCTATAGTCATTAGATCCCCTTTATAGTCAGGTAAAAATGCCCCTATAGTGGGGGAAGTCCCCCTTATTTCAGGTAGAACCCCCCCTGTACCCAAGGTGTTTGCCCCTATAGTCGGGTGTTTGCCCCTAAGTCGGGTTTGATCCCCAATTTTAGTCAGCAGGTAAATCCCCCCTGTGGGCCAAGGGTTGTTCCCCTGTAGCCATTAGATCCCCCTGTACCCCAGGTGTTCCCCTTTTAGCCAGGTGATGCCCCTAAAAGCCAGGGATCCCCCTTTTCCCCAAGTAAAATCCCCAATGGCCGGGCCGTAGCTAATTTAAAAAAAAAAAAAGTACTCCCCTTTTCCCCCAGGGGCCCCCGCGCCCAAACTTGGGGAGCTGCTCATCACCCCGCTTACGCTGTCATGCAGCTCCGGGGATCTACTCGGCGGTAAGCTACCAACCGAGAAAGACCCCAGGCCCGCGGGGGGCCGTGGGTGAAACCCCCCTGTTTTCCCCTGCTTTAAAAAAAGTAGAAGAGCTCAACAATTCATAAAAAATTTGACTGGGGCTGAAAGAAATTTCCCCCTTTTTTCCCCTGACTTTTGTTGGGAGATTTTCCCCCTGGGTCCCGCTTTTGCCCAAACCCCAATTTAGTTTTAAGAGAGGCCTTTCTTTTGCCTGGAAAAAATTTGAGACCCAGATGGAGGTCTTAAAATGCAGGATCGATGGAGGCAATACTTTTTCTCAAACCCAAATTAAAAAGCCCTTCAAAAATTTTTCCCTTTCGGGTTTGTTTTTGAATATTTAAAATTTTTTTTTGTGTCCTAAAGTCTATAAAAATTTTTAAAATAATTTTTACAATGACAAGAAAAAAGGGGTAAAAATTTTTTAAAACTTGTGATTTGGGGTTTCCCATTTCTCACCATCCACTAAAAGCTTTGTAATGGGAAACCGGAAATTTTTTTATATACAGTCATCTTCCCTTTATCAAATACAAAAATTTTTGACCTGAAAAGTAAAAAAGCATTTCCCTTAGTACGGGCAATTTTTCCTGTAACTGCATTGTTATGTTTTTGCTCCAAAAAATAAAAAAATGTTAATTTTGATTTTTTTTGTTAGTTTTGGGGGAAAATTCCCCTTTTTGGGTTTTAAATTTACTGCCTGAATCCTTCGGGGCTCTGAACAGATTCAAGCAAAATTTTTGACCAAAACGGGGACCCCAGGCCCTCTTTATAATTCCCAATTTTGGTGCAACCCGGGGGACTTGGTTAAAAAAATCGGGCTTTTTTTTCCCTTCAACTCTCCCCAAAAGTGTTAAAAATGATAAAAAACCCCTTTTTCCCCTTTGCTTTTCAGTGTTTTGTTCTACCAAAATTTGGGTATGGTTATTGGTATCATAAGGTATAAACAGCCTGATGTTCCCAAATTTTATACATTTAAAGTTATCCTAAAAATGCGGGGTGTATGGGGGTTAGTCGGGATTTCGGGGGTTTTTGGGAAATTGAGGAGTCGGAGTCAGGGTTTGGGCCCTTTCCCGGGACCCACAAGCCCTGCATGGAGAGTTTTTATGGCTGGAGTGTGGATCTGCTGTACCCTGCAGGCAATGGTGAAATTTTGCCCCAAAGGGAGCGGACCCAAAGGGGGCCCCCGCGGGTTTTCACCAGAGCCCGCCAAAAAAGCGGTTTGGGAAACTTGCTTTTTGGCAAGCGAACTCCCGGGTTTCGTTCCCCCCGGGCAAAAAATTCCCTGCATGGACGGTGAGGTGTGGCGGGGCCCCAAAATCTTTAAAGGCGGGCCCTTTAGGGGGGGAAAAACAGGCGGAAGGTCGGGGACAGGGGGCCCAAAAAGGTTTTTCTTTGGTCAGAGAAATAAAGGGGCAAAAATTTTTGGGGTACCCCGGTATGGCAGCGGGACTCTCGGGGAATGCTTTCTCTGTGGGGCATGGGGGCACTATAAATCCGGGGGGGGAAAGGGGCGGAAGATCCCGGAATTTTAGGGTCAGCGCCCGGCCAAAAAACCCAATTACCGTTTTTGCACTGGCCATTAAATCTAAGAGGGGGGGGCCCTTGGGCGTTCCGCTCCTAGGAAGCGGGGACACGCACCACGGCTGGCAGGAATGTGTAGGGAAGCAGGATTGCGCTTGAGTATCTTCTGACAGTGCAGTCCCCCCAAAACCAAAGCCCAACATGCGGACCTCATCCCCCTTCCCGCCCCCCGGCAGAAACAAAAGGCAAGGGGGTAAGAGTTGGGGCCCAGGCCCCCCGCAGTTGGTGCAGAGCAACTTTTAAAACAACGACTTTCCCTTAAAAAAAACTTTGCAAAAAGGGGTTGGAATACCTCTTTTTTTAACCATGTTACTTGTGAAACCCCCTGTATATTTTAAAACAATTTTAAATGGCCCCTTTTGGGGTGATCCACATTGACTCTTGTAATATTCTTTGTTTGCAGCAATAGAGGAAGCATTGTTTCTGCATCTTCAGATTTGAAAAAATCGAGTATCCTGCTCGTCCGCAAACTGTACGTTTTTTTATCAGAAATTTTTTTTCCTTGCCAAAAAGATGTCTGCCGGGCGATGAAGTGTTCTATTTTGAGAAGAAAGGAAAAAATTTTTGTGATGAATTAAATTCTAAATGTTTACTGAATCCATATCATGTTAAAGTAGTTTTGGGACAGCCAAAAAAAAAAAAAAAACGGGCCTTCCCGTTTTAGCCTATTGTACTAATTTGGTTTATACGAGGAAAAGGGAAAAAAACCCCCCTGAGGGGAAATAGGAAAATTTTCCCATTTTAGGGAAAAAAAAACCCCCTGACTCCAATTTGGGGAATTTGGAAAAAAATCCCTGGAGCGCGGGCCCCTTCCCCCAGAATCCTGGTTTACTAAAACTTGTTAAAATTTTTGCATCTGAAATGTATCCCGGGCCCTTCTCCCGAAATTTCCCGGTCCACTTAATTTGTTATTTTTAAATCTAGAAATGTCCCCCCCAGACCCTTTTCCAAATCCCGGGGCCATAACTTTTTTTATATTATTTAAAAAATCTAGAAAAAGTACCAACCCTTCTCCAGATCCCCCGGGCACTATAATTTTTTTTATATTATTACAAACTAGAAATGTATCCAGACCCTTCTCCAGAATTTCCCGGGGGCATATAATTGTTATATTAATTTCATCTAGAAATGTATCCCGGGCCCCCTTTTCCAGAAACCCCCATCCTATAAGGCCCTGTTTTAAACCCGGAATTTTTGGGCCCCGGGGTTTTGGCCGCGGGTTCCGACGCGGGTTTTCCCCGGCCATAAACCCCAGCCCCAAAACGCCCCCTAGATTATTAAAAAATGGTTTCCAAGGGGGAAACCCGTTAATATTCACACTGCGGGGTTTTTGGCCCCAGCTTCCCGGGGGCCCCGGGCGACCCCGCGGGGGGTGAAGAAATCTCCTGCATTTTTGACGGGGTGCTCCCGCGGGCGGCCCGCCCCGGGTTTTCGCCGCCGGGGGGGTGCCGGGGGTGGGATGCGGGTAGCGCCGCGGCTTTGCCCCCCGGGTCTTAATTTGCCCAAAGGGGCAAGCCCTCCCGGGAACCCCTTTCCCCCAAAACCCCACCCCTTTCCCCCCCGGCGAGGGGCCCCGCCCCTACTGCCCCCCCTCCGCAAACCCCACGGCGGCGGGGGCCCGACGGGATTTGGCAGGGGAACCGCGACGAAAGCCCCGGGGAAACCCCGGCCCCAAAACCGTTTGTGTGAACGAGGCCTAACTTGTTCTATTTTTACGTTTTGGGAAAAAGTATCCAGACCTTCTTCCCGAATCCTGGGGCACATTACTTGTTTCATTTTTTTACACCTAAAAAATGTCTTGAGAACCCTTCCCCAAAAAACCCTGGTCCTATAGCTTGTTATATTTTTACATCTAGGAATTCATCCAGACCCTTTTTTAAAACTTGTTGTGAATTCCCATGCAAGTTCCTCTGGCAGAGATTCCACTGCTCTTCAGTAAAAAATCCCTTTCTATGCATGGAGAAACCTTCTTTCTCTAGATGTAGAGAACACCCCCCTTTGTTTAGTATGATCTGGGTAAAAAATAGGTCACGGGGCAATGTTATATTGACCCTTGATATATTTTAAAAAAAAAAAATATTTTTTTATGCCCCCCCCCACCCCAAAGCCCTCTTTTCTCTAAAAATAACCTAATCTTGCTCATTTTTGGGTTTGCAGTCCGCCCAGCCTTTTTACTTTCGTTTTGCCTTTGAACCGTTAAGCTTACAATGTTTTCCTGTGCCTGGGGCCCAAAAATTGTCCCAATATCCTGTGTGGTCTGCCCCAGTGACTTGTATAATGGGAAAAATAATGTTCTCATCATGTGCATCTATGCCCCTTTTAATACCCCCATAATCCTATTTCCCTTTGGGGCCTGCTGCTCCCCGGGGAAACTGGCTTTAGCCCCCCGGCGCACCCCCGCTATCTGCCGCCGCCAAAGGGGGGGGGCCCCTAAGCCGTTACCGGGCGCTAAGCTATGGTTTAGGAAAACCTTGGGGGAAGGGGCACCCCCGGGTTTGGAAAGGGACTAACTTTTATGTGCGTCCCCCCGGAACGCCATCCCAGTTAGATCCCTTTGGCGGAGAGAAAAGGCTCGCGGGCACTCTGTGGCCGGGGCGGGGTTGCGGCTCTGTGCGCGCCTGTGTTTGTGCGGCCGGATTCAGCGTCATCAGAGGGTAGCGCGGCCTGGTGATTTAAACCCTGTGAGAAAAAAGGCCCGGGGAAGACGACAGCGGCGGGGACAAATTTTAGGTGAGTGTTGTCAGTTTTTTTATTTTTTTAATTTGGGCCTCTATTCATTTTGGGGGGGCCCTTTTATCTACTGTTATATGTGAAAGGGGAGGGGGGTTTAATCACTTTTATTTGTCCCGGGAAAGGGGGGTATTATCAAATGTTATATGTGCAGGGAGGGGGGCATTTTCTCTGTCATATGTGCAGGGGGGGGGGGGTATTTTTTACTGTTATATGTCCCAGGGAGGGGGGGCTATTATTACTGTTTTTATGGAGGGGGGGGGGGCTTTTATTTACTGTTGAAAGTTCGGGGGGGGGGGCTTTTATTTTATGTTATATGTGAAAGGGGGGGCTATTATCAAAGGGTTTATTATGCGGGGGGGGGTTTATTTTATGTTATATGTGCAGGGGGGGCCCTTATTATTACTGTTTTATGTGCGGGGGGGGCCTATTATCTATGTTTTATGTGAAGGGGGGGCCTATTATCTACGGTTATAAGTGCCGGGGGGGGGGGCCAAATATAAAAGGTTATATGGGCAGGGGGGGCTATTATCTTTTTTATTTGTGCAGGGGGGCTATTTTTTAACTGTCATTGTGCAGGGGGGGGGGGCTATTATCTTTTGTTATATGTGCAGGGAGGGGTTTTTACGTCATATGCCCGGGGGGGCCTTTTTAAATTTTACTGTTATATGTGAAAGGGAAAGGGGGGCTAAATTTTCTGTTATATGTGCAGGGAGGGGCTATTATCTATTGTTATAGGTGCGGGGAGGGGCTATTATCTACGGTCTTATGTGCGGGGGGGCCTTTTTATCTATTGTTATATGTGCGGGGGGGGGGGCCTATTTTTTAAAACTTTTTAATTTTGCGGGGGGGGGCTATTTTTTACTGTTTTAGGGTGCGGGGGGGCCTTTTTATTTACTGTTTTTATTTTGCAGGGGGGGCCCTATTATCTACGGTTTTATGTGCAGGGGGGGCTATTATCAAATTTTTTGGTATTTTGAGGGAGGGGTTTATTATTACGGGCATATTTTCCCGGGGGGGCCTATTATCACTTTTATAGGGTGAAGGGAGGGGCTATTTTCCTATTTTTAAATATTGCCAGGGGGGGCCCCCCTATTATTACTGTCATATGTGCAGGGGGGGGCCTTTATTTCTGTTTTTATGTGAAAAGGGGGGTTGGTATTTTTCTATTTTTTATGTGCAGGGGGGGGGGCTATTATCTATTTGTTTTTTGTGCAGGGAGGGGTTTTATCTACTGTAATTTTTCAGGGGGGGGGCCTAAATTTTTTACGGGTTTTTTGGGGAGGGGGGGTTTATTATTTTACTGTTATTGTGAAGGGATTTATTTTTCTGTTTTATATGTGCGGGGGGACTTTTATTGCGGGTTTTGTGGCGGGGGGGGAAATTTTTATCTGTGTTATATGTGCGGGGGGGGCTATTATCTACTTTTTTAAGGTGGGGAAAGGGGATTATCTACTGTTTATGTGCAGGGAGGGGACATTTTGTGTTATATGTGAGGGGGGGCTTTTAAATCTACGTTATATTTGAGGGAGGGGGGCTTTTTTTCTATTTTTAAAATTAGTGAGGGGGGGGGACTATTATTGCTTTTTATGTGGCAGGGGCTTTTTATCTCCCTTTATATGTGCGGGGGGGGGTATTATCTACTTTTTTTTTGGGCAGGGAGGAGTTTAATTCTACTTTATATATGTGCGGGAGGAGCATTTCTACTATTTTTTCAGGTGCTGTGGGGCCAATAAGTTTAACTATATCCCTCCCTGGGGGCCCTATGCTATCGGGGTTACCTGCGGGGGGACATTTTAACCCTATCTATTTCCTGGGGGGGGACATAAAACCCTACCCATGTGTGGGGGGGAACCAAAAACCGGCCCAAAACCCCTGCTGGGGGAAAAAAACCCTCCCTATATATTTTAATGGGGGACCAAAACCTGCCCATTACGGCGGGGGCCCCAATAACCTGCCCATGTTCCTCCCGGGGGAGTCAATATCCTCCCTAAAATACCGCGGGGGGATCCAAAACCGGGGGGCCCCCTTTATACCTGGGGGGTCCTTTCCTCCCCCATATACGGGAATGGATCCATAACCCCCCCTTATACCGGTTGGATCCTATCCTGCCCATTTAGGTGGGGGATTTTAACCGGCCCAAATTTCCCTGCTGGGGGACCCCAAAACCTGCCCTTTATACCTGCTGGGGGTTTCCAAATAATGCCTATATCCCTGTGGGGGAACCAAAAACGCCTATCCCTGCAGGGGGACCCAAAATAACCCCCCTTATAAACCGGGCTGGGGGATCCATAACCTCCCCATATATGCTGAGGGCCCAAAACCTCCCCATATCCCTACGGGGGATCCATAAGGGCCCCTTAAAACCTGCTGGGGGATCCTAACCTGAAAATTTTAACCTGCTGGGGGATCCAAAACCTGCCATATATGCTGGGGGATAAAAAAAACCCTGCCCATATAGTCCCTGGGGGATCCTTAACTTCCCCAATATCCCTGCTGGGGGATCCAAAACCTGCCCAAAAAAAATGCTGGGTGACAGGGAATACTAAAACACCAAACCGGGGAAAACAATAAAAGATAAAAAACCATTTTAAGGGGGGCCCAAATTACCTTCACGGGGGGAAACAAATTTACTGCGTGTGTAAGGTCGCTAAAAAAGTCGTTTAAGCCGGTTTTAAAAAGGGCCCCCCCCTTCAGAAAAGCCCAGTTGATAAGAGTTAGAAACGATCCGCGGACCCCCGTGGTTTTGTTAAGCCGGTTTTTAAGGCCTAAGCGATTGAAAAGCCCTTTAGCATGCCCCCGGGGGATAGGTTAAATTTAATTTTTTCGCCACAGGACCCCAAAGTCCTTTCCAGTCATTTTTTCTAGCATTTTTCCTTTTAAACATGTAAGGGATTTTTCCTCCCCATGTCATAACCTTGCATTTATCTGTGTTAAACTCATCTGCCACTTCTGTCCCCAGGCCCCCAAATATCCAGACCTTTGTAATAAAAAAATTTTTTCCTCTTTTGTGGATTACTTTAAGAGCTGTACGTTGCAAAGTTTGATATTCTGTTGTTGTCTTTTATTACATGAAATGGTCTGACATATTGCGTCTGTACAACCTCTTTTTTGTTGGAGCTGTTTAAAAATGACCTGTGATGACATATCACTAGAATATGCTATCAAAGTCTAATAGCTGGAGGCCCCACCACTGGGACCTGTACTTATCTCGGGAACGGCCCGTAAAAAGGTTGGTCAGAGCAAAGGCGATTGGAGACTCTCCTTGTGTTCAATACAATGAACACCCCACTCACCTGTTTAAAAAAAATGCCTAGTTTGCACAAGGTCTCATTAAAAATGTTGGACTGCACTGTCATAACCCCATTTTCTTTTTTAAAAAAAAACCAAAACCTTCAATACAAAGAGAGTTGATTAAAAAATTTGTTTTTGGAAAAAATTTCACCCCATAGACAATTTTTTTACACTGGCAAATGTGCTTTGTTTGTTTGTTGCTTATTTCTAATTTATTTAATCAAACTCACAGAAAAAATGGGACATGTTTGGGCTGTGTTCCTTTGATTTTAATTAATAATGTCAGATTTTTGTGTACATTTTTTGTGAATTGCTAGAAAATTGAAGCTAAAGTAAAGCATAAGGACTTACAAGATAAAAAAGCTCCCGGAGGGGGTTGCGAGTTGGTATTTTGGCCAAAATTTTAAAATAAAACTTCTGTTTGATTTTTTCAGTAGCGCTGGCCTGTGTACCTGGAAAACAGGGGGTGGTGTATGTTGTGTAATATGCTGGGCAACTTCTCAGTCGAATAGTATGGGCATCAGCAATAGGCTGTAAGCCAGCATGGTGGACCACATGTAACCACATGACTGATTCGCTATAGAAGCCTTATCTTATCTGTGTGTGATAGTTAATAGCTTTACCCCTAAATACAGTAGATGTGTGGGTTGTTCTTTAGTATTTTGACTTGGGTCTCCCCCGTGTGGTGCTGTGGGTTTTCTGAGGGTGGTGAAAAACGGTTCTTATCCCATGTGAGTTATTTACTAAATCTCCCTCCCCCGCATTTTAGTAGGGGTGTGAGCGATCATTCATCAGTATTTCTACACCTGAGCAATCTCTACTGTATGGTACTGTGGCTTCTCTGCATGCTGGTGTGAACTGGTTTTCCTGTTGCAGTAATGTACTATGCAATCACCTCCTCATAGACAGTAGGTGTGTGAGTGGTCATTCATCAGCATTTCTGTACCTGAGCAATCTCCCCTGTGTGGTACTGCGGCTCTTCTGCATGCTGGTGTGAACCGGTTCTTATCCTATATGCAGTTATGTAATAAGCAATTGCCTTCCTCATGGATACTAGGGGTGTGAGCGATCGTTCATCAGTATTTTGCACCTGTGTAGCCTCTCCTATGTAGCACTGGGGCATTTATTGCCTCCTATTGGGAATGGATTTTTGTCCTGCCTTCATACCAGTAAGTATGGCCGTGTTACTGTGAATTCATTTCTTTCATTCTATTAAAATGCAAGTCAGTTGTATATAATAATTGATATAAGATTAAACGCTTTAGGGTATGTTCACACGGCTTATTGCCGTATGGTTTTTGAACCACACGCTGATTAGCGCATAAGTCCAAAGCATTGGGCGGAGGGGGGCAAAGCACAGGGGAGGGGGCGGCCCGGCGCCAGCCCCATAGACATGCATTGTCAGCGGAACGTATTCGGCGCTAACAATTGACTTGTCAATTCTCCCCCCGCACGTACAATATGATCGTATTGTACGCGTGGGGGGACTACACGTAATCCATAGCTCTCATTGCTGCGTATAATGTGCAATACTTGGCGAAATGTGCACCAAAAGACGCTGTGTGAACATACCCTGAGATAAAAAAACAGACAGCTTTTAAGTTGTATTTTATATATAATATCTCACAGCTCATGATTCTTTTTGCCGTTTTGTTCAGTGACGCCAACAGACTATCAGCCTCCTGGCTTTAAAGAAGGGACTTGTGACGGCATGATGTTTGAGGGGGAACCCATGTATTTAAATGTGGGAGAGGTGGCTACACCGTTTCACACCTTAAAAGTAAGGGTTACCACCGAGAAAGACAGGATGGAGAACATTGAAAAGAACATACTGAAAAATGTAGAGGGCAAAACTCCCATGCCGGCCATCGAGATGGATGTGGATGAAGCTCAAGACAACAGCGGTGTTGTAAGTTAATAATAATACAGAAATAAAATGCAATCGCACACAAAGACTTATGTGAATTCTATGAATAAATCTATGGGAAGTGCTCTTCTTAATGATACATGAATAGTCACAAGTTGAAGTTATTTTGTTATCCTCTAATATACATTATTTACACTGCAGGAGTGATCTTAAGAGAGGACGTGAAAACCACCTCCACCAGTTTCTCTAAAGCCAGTAGAATGGCAACAAACTGTGTTTATGTCAGTCTAAAGATTGTACCCATTCGGAGACTATTCATCATTTTCTGTAATACAGGGCTTCTCAAACTTTGTCTCCTGAGGCCTAACAGGAGAGACCAAGGTGATGCTTGGGCCCCACTACACAGACTGGGGTGATATCTGGACCTCACTACACAGACCAAGGCGATAACTGGGCCTCACTACACAGACTGGGGCGATAACTGGGCCTCACTACACAGACTGGGGTGATATCTGGACCTCACTACACAGACCAAGGCGATAACTGGGCCTCACTACACAGACCGAGTCGATAACTGGGCCCCACTACACAGACTGGGGTGATATCTGGCCCTCATACACAGACGAGGGATAACTGGGCCTCACACACAGACCAAGGCGATAGGGGCCCTCACTACAAGACGGGGGTGATATCTGGTCCTCACTACACAGACCGAGGCGATAACTGGGCCTCACTACACAGACTGAGGCTATAACTGGGCCTCACTACACAGACCGAGGTGATACCTGGGCCTCACTACACAGACCGAGGAGATCGCTGGGCCTCACTACACAGACTGAGGTGATACCTGGGCCTCACTACACAGACTGAGGCAATACCTGGGCCTCACTACACAGACTACGGTGATACCTGGGCCTCACTACACAGACCGAGGAGATCGCTGGGCCTCACTACACAGACTGGGGTGATATCTGGACCTCACTACACAGACCAAGGCGATAACTGGGCCTCACTACACGGCCAAAGGGCGTAACTGGGCTCACTTCCAGACCGAGGTGATATGGGCCTCATAACAGACGAGGTGATACCTGGGCCCATACCAGACGGGAGATCGGGGGCCTCATTCAAGTGAGGTGATACGGGGCCTAAAATACACAGACTGAGGCAATCCCTGGGCCTCACTAACGGATACGGTGATCCGGGGCCCCCTACTACCAGCCCCGAGGAGACGCTGGGCCTCCTACACAGATGAGGTGTCCTGGGCCTCACTACACGACTGAGGAATACCTGGGCCTCATACACAGACTAGGTGATCCGGGGGCCTCACTACACAGACTACGGTGATCTGGGCCTCATCCCAAAGCGGGGAGATACCTGGGCCCACTAAAGACGGGGGTGTTCCTGGGTCTTACACAGAGGGGAAAGGCGATACCGGGGCCTCAAAAAAAGGGACGGGCGTTACCTGGGCCTCACTACACAGACCGCAGCGATATCTGGGCCTCGCTACACAGACTGAGGTGATACCTGGGCCCCAATACACAGATCAAGTTAATACTTGGACCTCACTACAGAGGCCAAGGTAATGCCTTGGATGGCGATGGATGCCGCGGCTGGCTTGTAGACAACAATAGAACAAATGTAGTTCTACTTGGACTATGCTTTTGTGTCCCACAGAAAAAGCATTGATAAATACAGCAAACATATTCTAGATAGTATCTATCAGGGAACCTTTTTTCAAGGTATTGCAATGAATACTTCCGATGTAGTGAATAAGGAAGTGTGAACCCAGCCTAAGGCAGTAAGGGGCTGGTCACTATAGCAATATTTGCTTATGTTCACGGTATCCCTCGGTGTAGTGTGAGTAAAGGTACCCTAATGGATACGGTGAAGTACCTGCCGCAAGCCCAATTAAACTAATAGAGCACAGGTAGTCCTACATAACACCTTTGCCTTACTTCCCAGCAGTATACGCTTTCTTTGTGAGACTCAAAAGCATAATCTTCTGCCAGGAACTACAGCAAACTTAGTCCACATAGGACTATGTTTGATTAGTAAGTCTCTATGGGCTGTGGTGGCTACGTTGTGGTATCGGCCGCGATACCTTTCTTCACGCTATCCCAAGGGATACCGCGAGTGTAAGCAAATAACACTGTGAACGGCAACCTGGGCACTGCATGTTCATATTATCTGCGTGTTTTTGTGATACAGGGCGGCATATGGCATTTTCAATCTGATTTATAATTTTTTTTATTTTATTTTTTTATTAATTTAATCAGAACTGTCGTAATTTCATGTTTATTATTAGACTGCATTTGGCAATTGTATCTTAATTGAGCTCCACATTTATTGAAAGCTGCATTTCTGTGACTTAAATACTGAAACCTAGTTATTATCTTCCTGGTGCTGTCTTCAAATTAGATTTCTGAAGCTCATTCTGTTCTACTAAACAAAAAGTAAAATCAATAAACCGAAATGAAATCTGTTGCAGGAAGAATAAACTGCTCTATTTTCTTTTTACCTCTATAAAGGATGAGCCACTTCGTGACCATTCAGTTGATTATGAGAAAAACGACATTGCATCTTTGAAGGTTGACGGTAAGAGGCGCAAAATAGATTAATATCATTACGGTGTCTGTTCTGTTATTAGGAGGCCGGGGTCATTTGTAATGAGATTGAGAGAATTCAAACTATTTTTTTTTTGTTCACAAAATTCCAGCTGTGGAAGAAAATATTTGACATTCAGTGATTAGTTGGTCCTTCCTTTTCCACAGCTGGATGTTTTTTAGTTGTCCCTATAAAATATGACATTGGCTAATGAGATAATGCAGTGAACATATGGTTGAAAATGCATCATAAAGTGCATATAAGGATGAAGAGCTGCTGTCCGCGCGCCCTAGGAAGCGGACACGAGCACGCCAGCACTCAGCAGAGTGGGGATGGGAAGCAGAAGCACGGCTGTGTAAGTAAAAGGCAGAGAGCGGAGCAGAGCGGGGGCGGCACGCTCCATGACAGTAATAAAATCTAACAGGCAGCTCGTGGGGCCTTATTAACACCTTAACAACCCTGAACATATATGATCCTACTACACAGCTGGCAGGTATTAGCTGCTACATGGAAAACATGGCCGCAATGTCTAAATGAATGAAACCTGACCAAGCAGTGAGTTTTTCATTTAAGAATTTTATAAAGAAGTCAAGATTTACTGAATATAGTTTGGAAGGGTGTCGGGTAATTTGGACTCCTAAGTACGACTTTTGCCATCTCAACGTAAAATTATGTATCCATAACGGATGGGACCGGCCCTTTAAAAGTAGGGCTTCTGATTTATCAATATTGAACCTAAATCCCAACAGTTCCCCCTTCAGTTCCACCTCTGCTAGTAATTGTAATGGTCAGTGGTAGTGGATCCTCTGGACCACCACAAGCTATGGTAATAGCCACGCCAGGGAGCGGAGTCTAAGTAGGTCCGGTTTTCACCAGAGCCCGCCGCAAAGCGGGATGGACTTGCTGCGGCGGATTGCTACCAGGTTGCTTCCCCTGACGTGACTTGCTTGCGGAGACAGTCGAGGTGTAGCGTGGTACAGAATCGTAAGGCAGGCTCGTAGTCGGAACAGGCAGAAGGTCAGGACAAGCGGCAATGGTTCGTGGTCGAGGGACGGAGGCTGAAGGGTACGGTACACAGTAATGGCAACAAGACACAATAGAATGCTTCCTCTCTAGGCTCGGGGTACTATCGATTTGGCGAGGTGCTATGGAAGGGGCAGGGCTTAAATAGGGTCAGTGCCCGGTGAGATCAATCATTGGCGCGCTCCTGACGAGAACAGGAGCGTGGCGAGGTAAGCGAAAGTCAGCGCTGTGGGCGCGCCCGCAACCGGGCCCACGGATGCGGCCCCCACCCAGCGGGGGGTTAGCTGGGGGTGCGGGTGTGCTTGCGACCCAATACGGGGATCGCAGGGACACCCGTAACAGTACCCCCCCTTTGGCCTCCCCCTCTTTCTGGTCCGCACACATTTAGACAAGAAACCCCGATCCAGGATGTTCTCCTCTGGCTCCCACAACCTTTTCTCCTGCCTAAACCCCTTCCAGTCCACACAAAAAATTTGTCTTCCACTAACCGTCTTCATGGCCAAAGTTTCTTTGACGGTAAAAACATTGGTGGAGTCAGCCACGGGAGACAGGGGAACCACAGATCAAGAGAACCGGTTATGGATGACCGGTTTCAACATGGAGACGTGGAAGGAGTTTGGGATGCGCATAGTTGGAGGGAGCCGGAGCTTGTAGACCACCGGATTGATGCGCTTCAGGTCTTCAAAGGGACCTAAAAAACGGGGGCCCAGCTTGTAGCTAGGGATTTTAAAGTGGACATATGTAGCGGACAGCCATTCTCTATCTCCCGGAACAAAAGAAGGAGGGGGTCTTCTCTTCTTGTCTGCTTGAACTTGCATGGAGCAGAGACTGGCGCATCTCCTTCCAAATGGCTGATAGGTCCTGGACTAGATTGTCCACAGCAGGGACATCGGAGGAGGCAGAGGGCAGCGGAAGGCGTGGACAGGGGTGCTGACCGAAGTCGATGAAGAAGGGGGATGCCCCTGCAGAATCAGAGTCCAGAGAATTATATGAAAACTCCGCCCATCAACCAATCATCTTGTCTTGCGGATACGAAATGGCGAAGATAGGTACCCAAGACTTGGTTCACTCTCTCCACTTGCCCATTCGATTGTGGGTGGTACGCGGAAGAGAAATCCAGTTCCACTTGTAGTAGAGAACAGAGGCCTCGCCAAAATCTCGAGACGAATTGAACTCCCCGATCCGAAAACAATATGTAGGGAAGTCCATGCAGGGGGAAGGGCATGCTTAAAAAAGAGATTGGTGAGTCCCAGGAGCAGAAGGGAGACCAGGGAAGGGAACGAAGTGTGCCATTTTGGAACAACGGTCAGTGACCACCCAGATTAAAACCCTTATTTCCATCAGAGGGCGGTAGGTAGGTGATGAAGTCCATAGCAATATGGCCCCATTTCAGTACCCTTAACCGGAGCGCAGGGCGCACATATGTCTTATCCAGGGGTACACGCTGGAGGTTTACAGGGGCCGTGGATACCAGACGTTCTGGAGGTACGATGTGTCGGGGAGCGGCCTCCTCTTCCCCACTGATGTCTGAGGCACGGTCGGATGTTTTTCTCTGCCGGTCGGAAATGGATAAAAGTAATTGAACGGCGCGAAGAACAAAGACCACCTTGCTTGCCGTGGGTTTAGCCGTTGCGCTGTCTGGGGGTAGAGAAGGTTTTTGTGGTCAGTGAAGATATTCACGGAATACCGAGCACCCTCCAGGAGGTGGCGCCATGACTCCAGAGCGAGCTTAATGGACAGAAGCTCCCGATCCACGATGGTATAGTTCCTTTCCGTAGGCGAAAAGGTTCTGGAAAAGAACCCACAGGTCCGAGTCTTGCCTTTGGGCCCCTTTTGGGTGAGGACCGCCCCCGGGCCCCACGAAGAGGCGTCTATCCAAATGGGGGCC
>JAODAL010035273.1:0-43146 GCA_025379985.1 Phyllomedusa bahiana | reverse complement strand
TCGCGCAAAAACGGGGGGTTTTGCGCCCCTGGGGGCCGAAAGCAAGGGGCTGAATCGGGGCTGACTACACACCCCGCCCCATTTGCAGCTCCCCCAAGCACCGGGGCGCGGGGAAACCTCCGCCCCCTTTGGTTTTAAAAACCCTTTGTTTGCCTGCCGTTCGTAAACCCGAAGCGCAATCAAAGGGTTTCCCCTTGGCTCTGCGGTGACCCAACAAAACCGGGGGAACGGTTTGAAACAGTCAGTTTTTAGGAAAATGGGAGAAAGCCCCAAGCTGTCTGTGTATGAAGCCATTGATCAGGCAACGCGGGCTGCCCTAAATCACTGCCTGTTAAATTCTGCCCTCAGTTTAAAAATGAAATTAGAAATATGTTTTTTTTACATTTAGAAATTTGAAACCCCCAGTTTTCCCCTTCATGGATTCAAAAAAGAAAATTTAAAAACCAAAAAAAGTGAAAAATTTTTAAAATTTAAAAAAAAAATTTGGTCATACATTACACACAAAAAAAAAATACACATTTTAAGTACCCCACACGACCGAAATACCTTAGAATTAATCTAACAAAGTGTTGGGGCAAATTATTATGGGACAAAGTTGAAATCGGCACGGTTTTTTTTTTGATGGGTTTTTTTCCCGTCCCAAGCGAAAATTTTTGGGTTGAAAATCTGCGCATAATCTTTTTAATATCCCGCCATTTTCGGGGGCCTTCCCCCATCTTTTTTGGGGGGGCCCAGCAAATCACTTACAGAAAAAGACCCAGGGTGAGCTGTGTGTGCGCCAGGATTGGATGTGAATGGTTTGCGATTGCAAAAAAAATCAATGACCCCCTTTTTTACATAGAAAGCTCTTCCTTTTCTCCTCAGTGTGTTTTTTAAATCATGGGATAGGAACTGTCTGGGTCTCGGGTTCCAAACAGTTTCCCCAAAATTTTGTTTTTTTTTTGGTTCCCCACAAAACACAATGTTTTTTTAGCGGGTGAACATTAAATTTAAAAGAATTAAAATTTTTGGGCAGATTTTGGGTACTTAGGCCTGAAAATTTTTTTTAAAGGAGCATCTAGCGCTGTACAGTCCGGGGGGGGGGGAAGGTCCCCGCGGGGCAAACACGGGAACAAGCTTTTTAAAGAATGGTAATTGTGCACCCCCAGACTTTTTTTAAGACATTGCATTGCAATGGTTTTTTTTAATTTAACAGTTTTTCTTTTTGAAATTTTCAATTTTATGTAATTTTTTGGGGCAGACCTTTTTTTAAAAATTTTTATTGGGAAAATAAAAAATTTCCCTTTTCTTTTAAAAGGCCTGAAAAAAGGGTCCCTTTTTTTTTTTTGGGAAAAAAAGGTTGCCAAACTCAAAAACCCCCAAAAACCACCTTTTTTTAAACCCTGAAATAAAAAACATTTCAGGATAGGGCCCTGTTTTTTTCAAACTTTTCCCCCCCGGCCCAAAGGTTCCCAAAAGCTTTGTTAATAAAAAAAAGGCCCCAAACCTTTTTATTTGCACAAAACAAATTTTTTGAAAAATGGGGAAGGGCCATTTGGGGGGCCGCGGGAAAAACAGGGCGGGTGAATTTCCCTTTTTTCTTTAGGTTTTTTCCCCCAACCCAAAACCAAAAAAACCTTAAAAAAAAATTTTTCCGTAGAATCCCTTTTTATATCTAAAGGAATAGGTGTTTTTTTCAACTTTCTTGGGGCCCAAGTCCAGCTTTGTGAAAAGGGGGCCCACCTTGCCCCAAAATTTTGCGAAAAAACCCCCAATTTTTTTACCCAAACCCCACCCGCCAGGTTTTTTTTTCACTTTGACTTTTTTGAAAACCCCTTCCACAAAATTTTAAAAAGTTTTTCCCGGTTTTTTTACCAACCCCACTTTTTCCAATTTAAGGGGGTTTTTTCATTTTGGCGAAATCCAGTTTTTTTTATAGGGGGAAAAGGCACCTTGAAACCTAAATTTGAAAAAAGAAATTTTTTCTTTTGTTTTTAAAGGGAAATTTTTGAGAATACTGTTTTTTTTCCCGGGTCTTTTAATAAGGGGCCCTTCCCAAAAACCTTCCTTCCCCTTCAAAAATTTTTTATCTTTGTAAAAAAAATGGGCGAAATGCGGGGGGGTAACCGAAA
Source organism: Phyllomedusa bahiana (assembly GCA_025379985.1). Lineage (NCBI taxonomy): Eukaryota > Metazoa > Chordata > Amphibia > Anura > Hylidae > Phyllomedusa > Phyllomedusa bahiana. The sequence goes on along the minus strand of JAODAL010035273.1, from coordinate 41,035 downwards.
AAAGAGGGGGTAAAAAATGGAGGAAGAGACGAGAAAGGTGCTCCTTCCAGGGGCGGCGACAACACGCATCCAAAGCGGATCGTGGGTTCAAACCCCATCAGGCCTTTCATCGGATTTAAGGGGCCCCTTTGAATCTCATAAACGAAAAAGCGCCCGCCAATCTGTTTTTTTCATTGGGTTTAATGAAAACCTCACCCCAGAAATCTTCCCCTCCTCACCCCCCCAGAAGGGCCAAAAATTTTCTTTCATCAGCTCCGTCCAACAGGAAGCAAGGGGCAGCCCAAATGCCCAACTGGGTTCCCCACCACGTGGAAAAATCCTTTTTCCCTGAAGCCCTCTTTGATGACAAAATGCGGTTGGGGTCAAAGGGCATTTTTAAAAAAGATCAAGACCCCCAAAAGGGGAATGTTTTTGTCTGCTCTGAAAACCCAGTTACGGGTTTCCAAAATCAGAGGAGGAGAAGGAACCCCGGTAAATCCCCCAAAACCCCGGGCGGTTGGGCCCCACGCCTTGCAGTGAAAACCCTTGCTTGTACCCGCAGCCCCCCTTGATCGGGAAAGCGGGCCCGCCCAAAGTCACCTGGGGTTTGATGATGTAAAAATGGGAGGGGGTGATGCCATTGCGGATTCCTTTCGGGGTTTTTTCCCCGAAAGAATTTTCTTGCGACGCTTCATCACTGGATAAAGGGAAGCCCGATGGGTAGGTCCAATACGGGTCCCGCCTAAAAAAGGGGAGGGGGCGGTCGAAAAAAGGGCCCTGAATGATTCCCCCACCACGGTAAAGGGGAAAACCCCCCCCCGTTTAAACCCGGGTTAAAAAAGGGCCCCGGGAACCTTCAACCCCGGGGCCCTTTTTTTCCGACCCCCCCCAAGCCTCTGTTTTCACCCAAGCGATGTCATTTTCCGCCCTTCCCTTTAAACCCGCTTTCAGTAGGGAAAAGAATCTTAGGTTTTAAAAACCCCAAACCAACATGTCTATCAATGCACATGCATGATTGAAATGGGGGGAACATTTGGCCAAAAAAAGGGCCAAAACCCCCAACCGATGCCGGTTTCCCAAACCCACTGTCACACCCCCCTGTTTTCCCCCTCCTCCCGCCACCACAAGCTTTCCCTCAGCTCCCCAAAAGTCTCCCCAAAAGTCTTTGATCGGGAAACCCCCTTTTTCAGCCCCACCGTCGCCCGATTTACCCCCAGCACCACCAAAAGACCCACCCCAAAACCCCTTCTCCTTCTCCCAATTTTGACGACCTTCAAGCCGAAACAAGGGGGGGCCAGTCCAGCAGCCACCCTTCTGTTTTTTCCTGGGTTTTTGGGAGCGAAGAAAAAAATTTTTAAACCCAAACCTTTCCCAAAAACCCAAAAAGCCTAATTTCGGCTTTTCCCAAAACTTTTGGCCTTGGAAATTTTGGGCCTTTTCCCTTGTCTGGTGGACCCCAAATTTTGGGGTTCCGCCAGGGCCCATGGCCCTTGCCCCCCCCCAATACCAATGCCGAGCATTGCATTTCTTTTCCCAGAAAACCCGCCCTGCCCGGGCCACCACTGTCATCTAAAATTTAAAAGCCCTTTGGCCCTGCATCTGTGCCCGGAAAAAGCCCCATCCAACCACCGGACACATGGCCTATTAACCCAGGGCCCAAGGGCCGCTATATCTCTGTAACAGCTCACGGGTTTTGAAGCGGGGGAAATGTCTCGGGGGTGCCCGGGGCCCCTCAGGCTGGGCGCCCGATTTTTCAAAACCGCAGGATGGTCGGGGCCTTTTTCCCCCAAAGGCCCCTTTTTGGTGAAATCACGTGCCCAGAAAAAACCAGCCGTGTTAAAAATTTAAATCTGTTTTTGGAGCCCGGGTTCCCAACACACGGGTCGGGGAGCTGTGGACGGCCCCTCTAAAAAACCAAGGAAACCGGGGCCGCTGGCTGGGGGGACAAAAACCCCCTTGTGCCGGGAAAAGGGTGGGGCGAAAAAAGGGGCAATCTGCGGGCTGCCCAAAAAGATCGGTATCGGGAAAGCACATTCCTTCCCGGGAAAAACGTCATAAACCCTTTGTCGTCCCAAAAATTTTCAAAAAGCGCTCCCCCGGGGTCTGGACTGCCCTGCTAAAGGAAGGCTCGAGGTCCTGATTTCGAAATTCCGCCGTTTCGCCACCCCGCTTCGTCCCGCCGGGCTCTTTTCAGGGGAAACTCGGCCCCCCCGGTCAACCCGTCTCTTTGGGTTTGACTTTTGGCCCAACACCCGGAAAATTTCCACCCTCCAACATCTTCCAGCGATTTTGGAAAACCACCGAAATGCCATTACGCATTAAAAAATTTGAAAAAACATGGCCTGACAAGCAGCGGTGGGGGCCCCCGGGGGTTTTTTGAGCCAAACCCGGAGAGTGGAGGAAAAGGTGAAAGGGGGCTCTGCACCAAACCCCTTTGCCATTTTTTTGAAAAAAGCCCCCAAAAGGGTCAGTGCTGAAAAACCCCCTTTGTCAGTCAAAACCCATTGTGGTAAATCTTATTTTCTGGAACGATCTTTGGGAAACCAGTTGAAACATCAGGTCCCGCCAGCGACGGAGGAGGAAACGGACACAGAGCGGCCCACGGAGCCTTTCCTCCGCAAATCCACAAGGCCCAACAGTTTTTTTTTAAATTTTATCGGTTTTTCATTACCAGGGGTTTGGGGGGTCCGGGGTTAGTGCAAGGCGGCTTCCCCCCAGCTCCGGGTGCATCTTTCTGGGGCCCAAGTCAGGGCTGTGTTAAAGCTTTTGCCGAAGGAAGCAGGGGGAGGTTTTTCCTAGACCCCCGACTTACAAACGCCCCTCCCCCTTTGGAAAGGGGTTTTGGAGAAAATTTTTGAGGGGGAGGAAGAAAAAAGGGGAAGATCAGTTTGCAATTTGCCCCTCAAATCCAAGGTTTGGGGAAATCAAGGCCCTCTCTCAAAATGAGTCTTGGTTTGTTTCCAAATTTCCCCCAAAAAGATCCTCGAAAACCCATCAAAATAACAAAAGTTACGGGGTTGGCCCCCCCCCGGGATCCCCGGTAAAAAAACAAAACTCGGGCATTTTTTCCTTCCACCCACCCAAATAGAGAGAAAAATTTTGCGGGAAAAATTAAATACCTTGCTAAATTGAAAAAACTGAGACATTTTGGTTTCGTCTGCTTCAGGGTTCTTAAAAATTTCAGGGTGGAACAACGCCCAGCCCCTTGAGGCAGTAAGGGGCCAAGTACCCGAAAACAGCAGAAAGCAGGAAATTTGTGGCAGAAGCCTAAGGGGTGCCCTCGGGGGCAATTTTAAATTTACCCCCCAACCAACTCATGAAAACGGGGCCCACACCCAACACACAGAGACCAGTTTTAAGAATCATGGGGGCAAAAACTATCTGGCTCAACCCGTTTTTTTTGGGATGTTTTCCGGGACCCAATCGCTTCGGGGTTTATAAAAAAGGATGAAGGGCCCCGGGGTCGCTCGCCACCTATAGAAGGATTTTTCCCTGCCCGGGCACCCAGCGTCATACTGAGGGGGCCCCCTTTCCCAACACAGCGGGAGGAGCCCCATTACAGAAAAAACGCATCCGGTTTTCCCCATAATAATGGGGATTTTTTTGACTTTAAATCAAAAAGAATCGGCAGGGATCTCTGATGATTTTTGGGGCCCCAATTCCCCGACCCACCGATTGGGTTCCCGGTCAACTTACATTCCTCTTCAAACAAAAATGGTCCCTTTGAAAATTTTTTTTTAAATGAATCTTTTTCTTACTGCAATTTTTATTCTCATTCCCCAATTTTTTCATTATGCTGGTTTTGCTGTGAGGAACTGAAAAAAACAGAAAGGGTTTCATGACAAAACCGTATTTCCAAATTTACTCACTTAAATCTTTAGAATTTTTCGCATTTTTCCAAGGGTTTTTGGGGTTTCCATGCCCGCTGTGAGATCCACATAATCATGGTCCTTTGGAACAAAAATGGGGTTTTTTAAGGGGCTTTCTCCCCCCCCTTTTTTAACAGGGGGGGGAAAAAAAAAAGGTCATTTTTAAAATTTTTTTTGGGGTCATGTTGCTTTAAAAAGCAGCAATACTAAACGGGTCCAATTCTAAAAAATGTTGTTTTTTTAACAACATTTGTTTTCACAATTGTCAAAATTTGGCTAAAGGGGAGTTTTGGGGTTTGCGGGAATCAGAAACGGGAAAAAAAAAATAAAGAAAAATTTTGTTTTAAAATTGGACAAAAAATTTTTGCAAAATTAATTTTGGGGTTTTTTGGGGCAAAGGAAATTTTTTTTAAACAAATAGCACAATCCTGTATTGAGACAACCCTTTTAAAATAAAATTTAAAAAAAAAAGAAAACGATGTGGTGGGATTCCAAACCCTTTTTTTTAAAAATGTGTTTCTAGAATTAAACTACTAAAAAACTTGCATGGGACAAAAAATTTCCTTTCAATTGTTCCCAAGGGAGTACAGGAAGACTTGACACAATGTGGGTTTAAATTCGGGGGCCCCTGGAAAAATGGAGCACGGAAAAGAGAACAAAGCCCAAAAACCCAAATTTTCCCCCCCAAAAGCACGTTGGGGTAAAACAAAAAAAAGAAGGGCCAAAGAAAAAGGGCACCGGGGTTTGGGGAAAAAAAAACTCAACCACCACATTTTTAGTGAAGCTAAATTAAATTTCCGCCTCATAGGAAAGGGGCAAGCGCACCCAGGTCTTGACGTTTTAACGGGGGAAGGCGGGAAAGGACAAACCTCACATTTCCCCGTTTCCGCACTCTGCTTCACACACTGTTTTGGGGGGTTGCTGCATCTTTAAGGGCATCTTTCCCGGGTGTTAATAGATAAACGGACCCACCCGGGGTTTTCTCACCGCCCCCCACTGTAACCCCGGGCCCGGGCACTAAACCCTGCGTTTTAATAAAAAGGAAAAACCCGCTACCGGGGCCCCCCCCTCTCACCGCACCCACTGTAAACGGGCCCCTTTGGAAACGGGACCCCCCGTGTTAACAGTGGCTGAGGGGCAGCACGGGCTCCCCACCGTTAGGGCAATCGGGAAGGGGTTTAAAATTTCTCAAAAAAAAATCAGTTTTTAAAAAGGGGTTGATTTCTGTGGGTTTTAAGTAGTGAAAAAAAGGCTCCGGGGCTTACAAAAATTTAGCCCCATTTGGGGCTTAAAAAATTTTTAAACGGGGCGAGTCACTATGGGGTTTCGCATCATTTGATCTCCTGGAGCCCTGTCCCTAACCCACTGAATAATGATTTGGAAAAAAAAGAAACCTTTAAATTTGGATTGGCTGAATCACTCTGGGGAAGCCAGGGGGGAAAAATTTTCTTTTTAACAAAGGGAAGTTTTTTGGGGGAATGTTTAAGGAAAAATTTGTTTTTACTTAGGGGATGTGGGGAACAAAATTAACACATCTAAAACTGTAAAAAAAAAAAAACTGCAGGGAGGGGTGTATTTGGTTTGTTACACCCCTTAAAAAAAAAAGCAAAATGATAATAAGGGGAAAAAAACTAAAATAAAACATCCCTAAAAATAAATTCGAAAAACAAATGCCCATTACCAAAAAAAATACAAAAAAGAGAGTCACTGAAAAAATAGCATAGTGCCACTTTGTAAACCTGGGGGCCCAAACATTTTTGGGCTGTTGGGGTTAACCGGACAATATTTTCCCAATTTGTCCAGTGAAACTAAAATGGGGTTGAAAGACCCCTTTTTTTCCTGCATTTTTTTAATCTGGGGTCATAAAATTTTTTTGGGGCTCTTTCTGTGGCCCAGACAGAATAGTAAATTTCCCAAATGAAACTAAAAGGGGGGTTTTTAAAAGACTCCTTTTTTTTGGCATTTTTTCTTTAATTTTTTGAAAGGGTGAACAGGTTTAAGGGGTTTTTCAAAAAAAAGTGGGTTCCCGGGACAAAAGGGGAACGGGGGTTTTTTTTAAAAAAGTCAATGTCCATTTTAAAATAAAATGGGGGGTTAAAGACCCCTTTTTTCCGGCATTTTTTAACCCGGGGGTCCGGTTTTCACCCCAAAAACCCCACCAAAAATTGGGGTTTTTGGGGCCTCGGGGTTTTGGGGCCGTTTCCAGACAGGAAAAATTAAATGTCAGTGCCCCAAGTAAAATGAGGGTTCAAATCATAACGCCTTCTGGCACTTTTTAATTTGTGGGTGATCACGTTTAAGGCAATTTGCCAATTTTTTAAAATGAAAAAGCAGGTTTTTTAAAAAATTTCCCAATGGAAAAAACCCCATCTTTTTTGGAAAGCCACCCCCCTTCAAAAAGCCACCCCCCACCCCCACCTACTGAAATAAGGGTTTTTGGGAAAAAAGGGCCGGGTAGTTTCCCCTTTAAATACCCCAGGTAAAAACCCCCCATAACAGGTAGGGGCCCCTTACGGGCATAACCCCCGGGTAGATGCCCCCTTGAAACCCAAAGGTAGGTCCCCCCCTTTGAAGCCGGGTTAGGTCCCCCCCTTTGTTAGCCAGGTGGGGTGCCCCCCTTTGTTACCAGGTAGGCCCCCCATTTTTTGCCAGGTGGGTGCCCCCATTTTTTGCCAGGTATGCCCCCCATTGTTTCCCAAAGGAAAGTGCCCCCAAATGTTTTTGCCAGGTGGGCCCCCCCTTTTTTTGCCGGGTGGGCCCCCCCTTTGTTCCCGGGTAGGAGCCCCCTTGTTGCCAGGAAAGGCCCCCCATTGTTGCCAGGGTTCCCCCCTTGTTGCCAGGGTTAAGCCCTCTTTTTGCCAGGTAGATGCCCCCTTCTTTTGCCAGGTAGTCCCCCCATTGTTGCCGGGCCCCCCCCCCCAAAATTTTGCTAATAAAAATAAAATAATAAAATCCATTTTACCCCCACCACTCCTGCAAAACGGCCGCCCCGGGACGATCTCCTCAGGGGGCGCAAGGGGAATTTGAGGTCACCCCCGGGGTTTTTCCCTTTTCCCCTGCCCGCCCCGTATTACCCACTCGCCCGGCTGGGGAATGGGGGGGTGAATCCCTCCTGCCTCCCCCCGGCACAGCGAAACCCCGGGGGGGGGTGGCCCCGGGGCTTAAAACCCGCCTGGGGAGCGGCCGGGCGGCGGCCGGGTAGGGCACTAAGCGCTACTCTGTCGCCGCCCCATTTTAAAGAACCCCCGGCCACCCAACCCCCCCCGGGAGGGGGGGGGGAAACCCCCAAAAAGGGGGGCCCCCCCCCCCCCCCGCCAAAAACGGGAGATTTGGGAAATGTATTTTTTAAAGGGTCGGGCTGTGGTGCAAAAAAAGGGATAGTAAAAGGGTGTGTAAACTTTTTTCGGGTTGGCTTTTTAACCAAGGGTTTTGCCTAAGATGTAAACGTACCCATTTTGACGGGTTTTGGGGATGTTAAATTTTCCACCTTCCCAGCCCTTTTTGGGGTGTAAAAAATGAAGGTGTTTTCCTCTCCCATAATTTTAATGGCCATCGCGAAAATTCTTTTAATAAACTATGGGAAATCTTTCTTGAAAAAATTCCCGGGAAAAACGACTATCGACGATGGGAAAGTAAACAAAATCGCTCATCCCCTCCCTAACAAGTAATTAATGTAAAATTTGTAAAATTGTTAAAAAAAAAAAAAAAAAAATTTGAAAAAAAAAAAACTGCAATTATTTATAAGGAACTTAAACAAACCCTCCATAAAGAACCCCCTTTTTTCCCCGAAATAAAAGAGGCCTTCATCCAACTGAAATCATTTTTTTTTTTTTTTTAAAACAAAATTTTAAATTACACAAAAACTAACAAGTTAAAAGTGAAAAAACCCTCAAAATGTATACGGGTTTTCTAAATTAAAAACTTACCCCACAAAAAAAAAACAACAAATGACAAAAATTTTCTAAAACCCTTCTGGTTTTTTTATATTTTCTCACCCCCTTTTAAACCTAATTTTTCCCCCCCGCCCCCCCCTCTCAATTTTAAACAATAAACATCATCCAAACCTCTTTTCCCTCAAAGAAACAATACCCAAACCCCCCCTAACGTTCCCTTTAAAGGGTTTTTCCTGTAAATAATCCCTTCCGGAAATTTTAAAAGGGGTTCCCCATAAATTTCCTTTATTTCCCTGGAAAACTAAAAAGGTTCTGGAAATATAGGGTTTCCATTTCCAAAAAAAGTTTGGCGCACCAACCCTTTAAATCTTTTTTTCCGCTTCTTTTCCCTTAAAATATAGAACATTTTCCCTAATACCATAAATTAATTTCCGACCCCTTCCCGGAAACTGTAAAATTTCAAATCCATGTCTCAATATATCCTTTTTAAAAAACGGCAGTACATCACTTTAAACCCCCCTTCCCGACACCATTACCTCTTTCGAGCACCCTTTTAAAAAATTCCTTAACAAATATAATGGAAAAAAAGGGCTCTTTTGGGGGTCAGGGGGTTTTTAATGTTCCATTGTCCCAACTGCATCTTTGAAAAAATAAAAAATTTTTACAAACGGGTTGAAACGCAAGGGGGAAAAAAACAAAAAAAATTTTCTGGTCTTTAAAACTACTTTTCGGGCGTTCGGTTTAAAAGGGGTTAAAACAGCGCATTTCCCAAATGACGTCCCCCCCCCCCAAACGGCTTGAAGAGGGTGCACCCCCAAATGCGGGTAGGGAAACCACTTTTTTCATACCACATTGGGATTTGGGCAATGAAATTCAGGGGCGGTGTTTTCCTTGGGGAACATCACAATTTTTTTTTTTTTAAGAGCTGTGGTGACAAAACCCCGGATCTTTTCCCACATTTTTTGTTCAAATTCCCCCCTTAAATCCCACATTTCCCCTTTCGCTTTTAATTTTATAGAGCACCTTAGAGCATGCACATAAACCCTTTGACTTTTCCATACAGAATAAACGGGGGGCCCTCCTTTCATTGAAAAATTTTTAAAACCCCGCAGTTCATTACCCAAAACTTGAAAAAATCCCTTCGGGTTTTCAAACCCCGCCTTTTGGAGAACTTCTCCTTTACTGCTGGGGGGAACCATGCTTGGGTGAAAATACACACTCCCCAGCCATAGCCTACTGCAATCAGCCATTGCTATTAGAACACAGCATTAGACAGTAACTTAGGCACCAAGAGGAGACAAAGCTATTTTGGGTAAAGGGAAACCTTTCTTCTAAAAAAAGCTGTTTTAACTTTGCTTTTTTGCCAGCTTTAAACTCCAAGCTGCATTAGGCAAGGTGGGAATACCCTTTTAAGTAGCACAGGCATCTGCAGCTGTCCATGTGCATCCATCTGAAATTTACGACCGCTTTGAGCTGGCATAAATTTCTGCTACATTTTCTTCCAAATTAATGGATGTTAACCCCTTCACGATCTTGTGCGTATCCATACGTCCAGGTCGTTTGGGGAACGCACCGGACGATGGTTTCGTCCAGGATCGCGGGAACCTAAAGCAGATTTCGCGCGATCGGCGCGGGTGTCAGCGTATATTAATGAATCCCGCAGCGTGGGCCCCGCCCCCCGGTCGCTGGAGGGGGGGGGGGGGGGGGTTTAAACCCCCTTAATTATCGCGACGACGGGTCACAATAACAAAGGAGACCAAGGGGAGATCCTCCCCCGCTCTGTCGGGGCAGCAGCGCACGGATCGGGATCCGTCAGTCCTCCCTTTCCCTACGACAGACGGGCAAAAACCTTCCGGGTTTCTGTGACTCACGATTTCCCCGGCCGGGGCCCGTGGGCATTTTCCGGGGACGTGACTGACATTTCATAAAAAACCAGTCTAGCAAAAGCATGTACTGATTCCAAATGAATGAAGATCTAAAATCTCTCATTCAAAATCACCTATGGGGAAATGTAAAAAAATAACGTAAAAAAAAAGTACAAAAAAGTAAAAAAACAAGTAAAACACAAACCGAAAAATAAAATAAAATACGTCAGCCCTTTCCCCTTTGCAAACACCCAATCGCCCCAAAAAAGATCAAAAAAAATAAAGTCCCCCTATTTGGTATCGCCGCAGCGAAAGCCCTTTCCCCTATAAATCTGTCATTTTAAATTTAACCCGTACGGTGAACGCCGAAAAAAAAACCCCAAAAAAAAATAACACAGAATTAAAGATTATTTTAAAACCCCGCACACATAAAAGGGAATAAAAACGATAAAAAATCCTAGTAACCCCAAATTTGTCCCAAATTAAACGTCAGTTCACCCCACAAAAAAAAAAGCCCTTATACAGCTCTGTATAGGGAAAAATAAAAAATGTATAGCCTCAAAGAAGCATGCATAAATATTTTTAAACACTAAAAACACTTTTTTTTTTTTTTTTTAAAGTGCTTAACAAAAAAAAACTTATAAATAGGATCCCATAATCTAGCGCCCCAAAAGTAAAGCTAACTTATACGGATACTCCCGGGTGACCCTGTTAAAAATAAAAAAAAACAACTAGGATTGCAGTATTTTTTTCCCCCTGGCCTCCAAAAAATGGTTTTAAAAAGCAATCAAAAAGCCTTTTCCCCCCAAAAATGATATAAAAAAAACTAAACTCATCTCGCAAAAAACAAGTCCCAACACGCCCCAAGCACAAAAAAAATTTAAAAAAGTTATGACTCTCAGACTATGGCGATGCAAAAAATTTTCCTGTTGAATAAAAGTGTTTTTATTGTAAAAAAGCATAAAACTAAAAAAATATACAAATTGGGGGACGGGGTAAAACTTTTTTGACTGCGAGTAAAGCTACCATTTATTTATACCGACATGACCGCAAAAAAAATAAAAATAAAAAAAACACTACCAAGATTGCGTTTTTTTTTCAAAACATCTCACAAAAACCTTAATAAAAAATGAAAATAGCATATAAAGCACCCCATAATGGGCCCCAAAAAAAATTCAACCTCCCCAAAAAACAAGCCCATACACACTCTGCACACAGCAAAATAAAAAAAATTATGGGTTCAAAAACACAATTTTTTATAGACTATTTCTATTTAAAAGTAATAAAACAGAAAAAAACTATAAAAATCTATTCATTGTAATTGTACCGACCCCCAAAAAAGTTTTTCACATCATTACACTGCACGGCGAATGCGTAAAATTGAAACTCAAAAAACAATGATGAACTGCGTTTTTTTTCCCCCCTTTTCATTGCCCAATCTAAAAAAAAAAATATGGGGAAACCGGTGCCTAAAAAGCAGAATTCACCCAGATGAGATCCCGATGGGTGTTGAAACCAAAAAAGGGGCGACTTCTGGAAGTTTCGCCTGTTCTGCTACTTTTTGGGGGCTTTGCAAATGCGACAGGCCCCCACCAAAAACTGGTTCCAAAACCAAATAGCGCTCCCTCCCTTATGCCCTGCCCTGGCCCAAACAGCAGTTTACACCCACATTTAGGGATTCCGAAATTGGAAAAATTGCTTAAAAAAAAGTTTTAGGGTTCTTTTTTCCCGGATTCCTTGTATTTGAAACATTTTAAGCTAAAATTTCAGATTATTGGAAAAAAATTTTTTTTAATTTCCAGCCCTTTTGCTAAAAAAAATTTTGAATCACCTGTGGGGTCTTATACTCAATGTCCCCTGGGTAATTCCTTAAGGGGGGGGAGTTTTCCAATAGCAGTTTTTTTTTTTTTAGGTGTTTTTTAAATTTTAGCACCTTTGGGGGTTCCCCAAAAAATGAAAAAGGGGCCTAAAAAAAATTGTATTGAAAATAGACCCCCGGTATAGTAGGTGCTCCTCTATTCGGGGGCTTGTGGTTGAGCCAAATAAACACTGGGGCCCATTGGGGATATCTCTAAAAACGGCAGACCTGGGGGAATTGATATTAAATTGCATTTACCTTGCACATTTACCGATTCCCCGTGAATAATGGGTAAATATTGAAAATCGCAAAAAAAAAGTGAAATTTTTTTAAAATTTCCCCCCACTTTTTCTTTAATTTTTTTGAAAAATCTAAAGGGGTTTCAAACTTCCAAATAGGTTGTAAATATGTTAAGGGTCTAGTTTCTCGATGGGGTCACTTTGGGGGTATCTAAATGCGGCCCTCAAAGCCACGAAAACGGAGTGGTCCCCAAAAAAATGTATATTTCAAATTTTTTCTGAAAAAGTGAGAAATTACTAGTAAAATTTCTAAGCCCTCTAATGTGTAAAAAAAAAAAAAAGACATTTTAAAAAAATGCCAACCTATGGTGGGCATAGGTAATCTATTATAAACTATTTTGGGTGAAAAATTATCTGTCTTGAAACCAAAAAATTTTCAACTTTAAAAATCGAAAATTTTTAAAAAATTTTTTCATGAAATTTTGATATTTTTTCAAAAAACCCCAAACCCAAGGTTTTGTAGGAAAAAAATTTTTTCTTACAAACTTAAAGCAAAATTGTGTCACGAAAAACCCCCAATCTCTAAATCACATGGATAGGAAAAATTTGGAAAAAAAGTTATTCTCACATAATTGACAAAAGGGTCAGTTTTTCAAAAATGGGGCTGGTCGGAAGGCCAAAACGGGTTTGGGCCCTTTAAGGGGGTTTAAGGGAAGTAAATGTATTTTTCAATGTAAATGTATTAGGGAAGGCCCCAGCTGTAAAATTTGGGCCCATTTTAGAACGGGGGTGTAAACCCTGGGCCTCCAGCTTTTGGGGGAACTACAACCCCCATCATCCCCCCTGTTATAGTTTATAAAAATGCATGAGGGGAGTTTTAGTTTCCCAACAGCTGGAGGGCCGATTTTAACACCTGTGCTTTTAAAAAAAGGGAAAATTTTGGCAGCAAAATTTAAAAATTTTTCAAAAATTTTAGCATTACACCTTTTGATAGTTCTCTCCACCCCCTTTAAATTTGATTTTTAAAAAATTAAAAAAGGGCCCTTTTCATTGAAAAAATTGCAAAAAAAAATTAACACTGGTTTTTTTTTTTTCCCTTTTTTTTGTGCCCCAAAAAAACAAGTGGTTTGTGGCCTATTAGTTTACAGATTGGAACGGGGTGTTTTGGTGCATTTTAAATCCCCCCGAGGACTGATTATAGGTGGGACAAGAGGGGCATTTTGTGAGGGCACCCACATCAGGAAATTGCTCAGACATTGGATTTAAAATTATTTTTTAAAAGGGAGAACCTGAAAACTTTGGTTTTTCCCCCCCTTGCTGGGAAGCAAAAGCTAGTGTCAAAACCGCTTTTCCCCCCAGCACTGTCACTTATTCTGTAAAATGCTGGAGTTTTTGTGTATTTAATACTCAAATCTGCAGTTTTCAGCCAGAAAAGAGTTATTGAGAGTCAGTTTTTCATGCCCTGCCCACCTGAGACTAGCCCCGCCCACCTCAACTGACAAACCTATTACTTTGAATAGGTAGAAACATGTGAATAACTGTCAGTGGGAGGAGCTAGCCTTTGGTGGGTGGGGCTAACACCTGCTCATGAATAAGATTTGAGGAGTAAATGCTCTAAAACTGCTGCATCTTACAGAATAAGGGACACAGCGCTGGAAACAGCATGTCTGACACTAGCTTGTGCTGTCCTCAGCAAGAGGGGGCATAACCTATGGGACAGGTTCCCTTTAAGCATACAAAGTGTTACGCTGAAGGGGCCCCGCCAACACTGACCCAGTCGTGAGGTTACTATACTTTATGTTGTATAGGTTTATATATATAATTTGCTTTTTTTAAGTCATGTCAAAATATTTTATAGGTTGATGGTATGAAAATAATAAGTGTGAAGATCAAGGAGGAGGATATCCTGACAAATTTTAGCCCCGGTAAGTGATAATGACTCACCAGTATGAGCCTTTTACAGATAATTGCTCAATAATGTTGAGCTTCAGGCAGGGTCGGGACAAGGCATTTTGGTGCCCTAGGCGAGTACAGCCAATGGCGCCCCCCCCCCCCTCGCTCTCAAAAAAATACCCCCCCCCCACACACTCACTAATTCTCTTCACCCTGCGCCAGGTCCTGTCACTATTTTCTGCACATTCCACATACGCTCCGTCCATCTCCTCAGCAGTCACTGCACATGAAACTTCAGCCCTGACACAATATGCATTTTCAAATCGCTCCCCCTCCGTATGACAGTGCAATACCCTAAATAACATGTCACTAAATAATACACCGTTTACATGGAGCAAATCTACCATGACGAATGTTTGTTACTTAAAAAACCAATACAAAACCAAGAACCAAAACTATTACTACTTAAGGCTCAAATAATTCTGCCAGAACCCTGACGAACGCAACCCCCAACATGTGACTACCAGCTGTAAACAGGCTCTGATTACATATACCACCGCCATACAGGGGCCATATAGTGGTAGATACTAGTTGTATGTAGGCTCTGCAGAAAATATAAGTGATTACACTGCAGTTAACATTAGTGATCACCGGAGACGTCTTGTCTGATCAGCGTGGTTCACTTTCCCTTTTTTCTCCATCGGTTCACCCTTCATGCTGTTGCTCCCGGCCAAGATCGCCCCTGAGGATTTGGACACAAATATCTTAGATTCCTAGCATTTCCAGTAACTCCTTAATTTATAGGTATATAAGTCCCCTTAGTCAGACAGGTATTATAGATTTTGCCCTCTCAGTCAGGCAGGTATATAGATATTGTCCCCTTAGACAGGTAGGTTATAAATATAGGGGCACTCAGGCAGGTATATAGCTAGGGGCTCAGGCAAATATTTTAGCTAGGGGTTCGGGCAGGCGTATGGGGCTACAGGCAGGCGTATGGGGCCACAGGGCAGGATATAGGGGCCACAGGCTATGGGGGCCACAGGCAGAATCTGGGGGGCCCACAGGAGGATTTAGGTGGCCGCAGGAAAGGCATTATAGGTGGCCGCAGGCAGGCATTATAGGGGGCCAAAAGGGGCAGGCAATATAGGGGGCCACAGGCAGGCATTATGGGGCCGCAGGCAGGCATTATGGGGCCGCAGGCAGGCATTATAGGGCGCAGGCGGATATAGGGGGGCCGCAGGCAGGCACTATAGGGGGGCCGCAGGCAGGCAATATGGCGGCCGCGGCAGGCATTTAGGGGCCGCAGGCAGGATATGGGGGGCCACGGCGGGGGCGTATGGGGGCCACAGGCAGAAAAATAGGGGGGGCCCAGGCAGGCACTTAAAAAAACAAACATTAATCTTACCCAATTCCCGGGCGCGCGCCCCTCTTTGTCCTCTTTAGCCGCGCGCTCCTACGGAAAGCTCCTCGGGCGCAACGGCCTGTGACGCGCTGTGCGCCCGAGGAGAGGCAGCGTCGCGATGACATCCACGTCATCGCGACGCTGCCGGCTGAAGGGCGCACGGGGCCGCGGCGGGTCCTCAGCGCTGTGAGGACCCGGCGGCCCGCTGTGTCGGCCGCAGCTCACCGGGGGTTTTCCGGGCAAACCCTCCGGGGGGGGGCCCCCGACACGCCCCTGCGGAGCGGGGAGCGTTTCCCCTCTCGTTTCCGCAAAACCCCGGCCCCCGAGCCCAAACCCGGCGTTTTCAGCCCACGGCAGGGCCGGACCCCGGGCGAGGGTGGGGGCCCTGCCGGCCCCCTTAGGGATGGGCCCCTGATAGGCCCCCCTAGGCGGTTCCCTCCCTTTGGGCCTTTAACCCGTCGCCCGGCCCTGGCTTCAGGTTTCCCAAAGGGGAACCCAAAAAACCATGGATTTAAATTCAGATCACCCCAAATTTTTAAATTTTGGAATAAAAATCAGAAAAAAAATTTTACCCTATCCCTAATTTGGGGGGTTAATTTTTGGGTTTTTTTAGGGGAAATTTATTTATATTTTAACTTCGGTTTCCACACCCAATTCGGGCCCGCTGCCACTTCCAGTTAATCTACATGTAAAAATGGGTGAAAAAAAAATTAACCCGGGTTTAAAAATTGGGGAAAAAAAAAATTTTGGGGTTTCGAGTTTTTTTCTTAACTATCTTTTATAAGATTTTTCAGTTTTATTATTGACCACAACACGTCCACCACTCCGGGGGTTTGGGTACTGCCCCCCAATTAAAAGGTCGATCATTTTGATGCATTTTTGCCCATTCTTTCCGCTGATCACAGGGCCTTTTACACTAGGAAATGATCAGGAGCGAACATTGCTACAAAATGATTTTTATCCAATAAACAGTCCATTTAAAAGCCACTGTAGAAACTATTTCACATTTGTTACCCTGCTCTTAACTGTCTGATGGGTTTTATGTATATAAAAAAAAAATCCAGTTAATGTGTTTGTGACCCACCTCAGAGTAGCAGAAGCTTAAATGGCCACTAACCTTTTAACAAAATTTGCCTTTCCCAAGCCACCCCTCAGTCCTCTTTTTCCCCCCATCCAAAATCCCATTCACCTGAAATCTTTCGCCCTTTTTTTTTTCCCAAAATTTACTTTTAGTTTACAGGAAATTTTGGGGGAAAGTTATTTGCCCTACAGAAGTACATAATGAAGGCAAGGGGGAATGAATTAAATTTGTAAAAATAGAGAAACCCCTAATAAGTGTTTTAATTTTCTCACCCCAGTGGGGGTTATTTAAATGGGGTTTTTTCCACAAAAGATCTAGTTCAAACCCGGTGGGGGAAAAAAAAATCAAGTTTTAAGCCCGGTTACCATAAAAAAAGTTCTATGGTTTTTAAAAGAATGGGTCCTTTGTTTTTTTCTTTGGGAAATGGGAAAAGCGCTTTTCCCGGGCGGGGGGTTTCTCCCCAGGGCCCCGTCCCCCCTCGTAATTTTGGGGGGAAAAAACGCGTCAGAAGGGGAAAAACAGGGGAAGGCTTGTAAGGGGGGGAGCAGGGGCCCCTTTTGGGACAGAATGAGTTCCACCCCGGCCACCCCCCCCCCCCCCCTCTCCCAGTCCCTGAATGGAATTTTGCGTGCACGGGAAACGTGTTTTGGAAAAGTCAAATTTTAAAAAAGTTTTGGGCACCCCTATTAAAACTTAATCCATTTTTAGTTCAAATTTTTTGGGGGGTTTCCCAAAAGCCATTTTAATTTTTATTTTAAAACCCAATAACGATGGACACGAATATTAAAAACCCGGGTTTTAAAAGGGTTTTTTTTTTAAATAACACAAAATGTTCCAAAATGCATAAAACCCCCCAAAATTTTTCCGGGGGGCAAAATATGGACCCCCAACAGAAAAGTGAAATTAATATTTTTTAAACCTCCTTTTGCAAAAATAAAAACCCTATCGCTTTCCTTTTAACTTTTTAAACAGTTCCGGGTTCCCCGGGTGAAATTTTTTGACCATTCCTTTTTTACAAAACAAATTTAAAATTCAGTTAATTTTGAAAGGTCGCCGGCCCCAAGGGACAGCCCCTTTAAATTTTCCCACAATTTTTAATGATATTTCCCGGTCTGGGGGCTGGATGGGCCCTTCCCCGAACAATTTTAAAATTTTTCCTCGCATGAATGCCTGAGGGAAAAATTGGAGCTGTGTTTTTGGGGGCCCTTGTCTTGCTGAAATATCCTCCCCCGGCGTAACTTTTAAAATTTATCCCCCGGGTTTTTTGTACAATTTTTCTGGAAAAAAATCCCGATACTGAATTTTAAAACCCTTTGAAACCCCAAAATTTAACAAGATTCCCGGGGCCCGGGATTTGGCCCCCCTCGGGCCCCCAAAACCCTGAAAGGGAAACCCTTTTCCCCCAAAAATTTTCAGGGGTAAGCAAGTGTTTTCTTGGAATGGGTTTGGTTTTTTGGGAGCCATGCATAACGGGCCTTTTTTTATGCCCAAAAAACCCCAATCTTTTTTTTTCATTTTCCCGTCCACAGGACCTTCTTTTCCCAAAAAAAAAACTGGGTTGTCCCCAAAAGGCTTTTGCATACCCAGGACCTCCGGGTTTGTTTTTTCGTGCTTTCCCGAACGGGTTCCCTTTCGCATCACTCTCCCCTACAGCTTCTCCTTGTGCAAAGGGGTTCTGTATTTTGACCGATTTTTCAGTGACACCATCTGCAGCAAGATGATGCTGCCGCCTTTGGGGGTGGTCTGGGGGATTGTCCCTTTACTGTTCTCACCCTTTTTTCTCTCTGCCCTTTGATAAATTTTAATTGGCCTGCCACTTCTGGGCTTAACAAGAACTGTCCCTGTGGTCTTCCATTTCCTTACTATGTTCCTCACAGTGGAAACTGACAGGTTAAATCTCTGAGACAACTTTTTGTATTCTTCCCCTGAACAACTATGTTGAACAATCTTTGTTTTCAGATCATTTGAGAGTTGTTTTGAGGAGCCCATGATCCCACTCTTCACAGAAGTTTCAAATAGGAGAACAACTTGCAATTGGCCACCTTAAATACCTTTTCTCATCATTGGATACACCTGGCTATGAAGTTCAAAGCTCAGTGAGGATACAAAACCAATGTTGTGCTTCAGAAAGTCAGTAAAAAGTAGTTAGGAGTATTCAAATCAATAAAATTATAAGGGTACCCAAATTTTTGCACCAGTCAAAATTTGGTTTAATGCATTTGCACATTTTGTGTTAGTACAATAAACCTCATTTCAATCCGGAAATATTACTGTGTCCATCAGTTATTAGATATATCAAATTGAAATGGCTGTTGCAAACACCCAAATATTTAGAACTAAAAATGATTAAGATTAATAGGGGTGCCCAAACTTTTTCAAATGACTGTACGTGTGTGCGCGGGAGAGCGCGCGGGTACGTGTGTGCGCGGGAGAGCGCGCGGGTACGTGTGTGCGCGGGAGAGCGCGCGGGTACGTGTGTGCGCGGGAGAGCGCGCGGGTACGTGTGTGCGCGGGAGAGCGCGCGGGTACGTGTGTGCGCGGGAGAGCGCGCGGGTACGTGTGTGCGCGGGAGAGCGCGCGGGTACGGGAGCGCGCGGGAGAGCGCGCGGTAGGGTACGTGGGTAGCGTCGGGAAGCGCGCGGGTACGTGTGTGCGGGGAGAGCGCGCGGGTACGTGTGTGCAGCGGGAGAGCGCGCGGGTACGGTGTGCGCGGAAGAGCGCGCGGGTACGGTGTGCCGGGAGAGCGCGCGGGTACGTGTGTGCAGCGGGAGAGCGCGCGGGTACGGTGTGCGCGGGAGAGCGCGCGGGTACGTGTGTGCACGGGATGAGAGCCGGTGCGGGGTAGCTGTTACTGCAGCGGTGAGAGCGCAGCAGGGGGGAGTTTGACGCCGCATGTAACACGTGGAAGATCGCAGCTGAGGTCAGAGTGTGATTCATGGGGCGCGCGGGTACGCGGTGCAAGGGAGCGGCGGGTACGCGTGTGCAGCGGGAGCGCGCGGGTACGCGTGTGCAAGGGAGCGCGCGGGTACGCGTGTGCAAGGGAGCGCGCGGGTACGCGTGTGCACGGGAGCGCGCGGGTACGCGTGTGCACGGGAGCGCGCGGGTACGCGTGTGCACGGGAGCGCGCGGGTACGCGTGTGCACGGGAGCGCGCGGGTACGCGTGTGCACGGGGATGAGAGAGAGATATATCACGTGTGCGGGGTTTGCTGCATTCACTGACAGCAATCAGTGGTCCTGCAGCAGAGAGAGAGAGATTTTGTACAGTCCCATGTAAAGACAAACAGATAAAGTGTATAGTTTTATTCTGCAGATCTGTAGAGGTCAGAGGTGTGATATATCACTGTGTGTGAGAGAGAGGGAAAAAAATCACCCATCTCTCCCAGAATCCTGAATGTCAAATGCCCACTCTAGTTACAAAGTATGTAGAGAGAGCGAGAAGTGTAGATGTACACTATGGAGTTACACTTTTCACTTCCAATGATACCTTAGTCTCTGACAGCTGAGAATCTCTCCCCTCCCCCGGCTCACACAGAATGAATTCTCATGTGCATACTTTAGGGCGTGTCTGCAGAGAGAAGATACGCCCTCCTGGGAGGAGAAACACGCCCCTCCATTTCATAAGCTCTCCTTAGCAACCAGTATAAACGGCTGCCAAATAATGAAACGATAAAACCCCTTTAAGGCTTGTGCTGCTCTATAATATCCTCCATGCTGCTGCTGTACCTGATGGTATGTTATAGAGAGAGAAGAGAACAGGATCTTCTTATCTGTGTAGTGTAGAAGCATATTAGCAGCTAGTTTTCTCCACTGAATCAAGGACAACTTAAAAGAAGAGAAGAAGCCTGCAGAGGAAATGCTGGTGAAAAATGTTGTATACAAGTCCTATAGTGGCCAGAAATAGTGCAGCTCCTCAATTCTTCTGGCATTGAAAATCTAAAAAAAAATGTAACAGTGTACGCCTCGTTCCGATTACAACTGAAACTTATTTCACAACGGCGACTATTACACTGAATACGGCAAAACCCGACAACCAACTCTGGCATATAAATTAAAGACCCCATGACAACAAATTATTTCGCATATTGTCAAAAATACATGACATGTCAATCCTTGAGGCGTTTTATCACTCGGAATATCCCCATAGGAAATAATGGAGAATGTTGTTTGCAGCTGAAGACATTTCTAAATACGTTCTACACTTTGTGGAATGTCTTTACACCTCGAAAATACACTCTGGGCCAAATTTGAAAATGTCTGTATTTTGACTAGATTTTTTATCATTATATTGGGAGGGGGTAATTTTAGCTGCTGAAATTTGTCCCCCAACTGTCTCATTTTGCTCTACATGTGTGAAAGAGAGAAGGAACATGCCACGACGGCCGCGGTACCGCCGGATGGACATGGATGTTGGGTCTCTGATCTCGGAGGTAAATAATATTTCAATTAATATTACTGGTGTTAAATGTATAGTAATTCACTTTTTAAAAATTATATATATATATATATATTTCTATATATATCTTTATATATTTTTAAATTAAAAGTGAATTACATATATATATATATATATATATATATATATATATATATATATATATATATATATATATATATGATTATTGTTGTTATTGATAGCAAACACATGGCATATGCCCGTGTACAGTTAATGCAAAAAAACGGTTGCACAGTCACCAACTACATGTATGCAGCACTAATTGCAGCCATGTGCAACATTTTGCATTTGAGCTGCATTGGTAGCAGGTGCCATCTTGTGGCTATGTGCAACCATGCATTCAGTTATATTATTTAGGATTGTAGGTAACCTAATGTGAAAGAGTATTTAGAAAGAAATTTTTAAAAGCAAGTCCTGTTTTGCGGGTCAGTTACAAAGGTTTTTTTTGGCTGGCATGAGTGTTTGTAGCAAGCACATGGCATATGCCCCATGGGCAGGGAATACAAAGAGCAGTTTCACGGGCTTACCAACTGCATGTATGCAGTACTGATTGCAGCCATGTGCCAGATTTTGCATTAGAGCTGCATGGGTAGCAGGTGCCATCCGATTGCCATGGGTAACAATACGTTCAGTTATGTTATTGAATACCTCAATTTTTAAATTATTTTTTTATTAATCATTTTCTTTTTTTTTTCTTCTGTTTTTATGTCTTTTAGGTTCATGCCCGTCCCAGTCTATGGGACAAGAAATCTGCGGGGTACAGTAACCGGCCCCTGCGCGATAGGCAATGGCGAGAAATCTGCCGGTTTCTGTACCCAGACTGGGATGGGTACGATACCCAGCTGCAGAGCGATATTGGTAAGTTTGTTATATTTTCTAAATGTCAGATCTTGAACCTGTTTTTTTTTAAAAAAAAAAAAAAAAAAGATCTATTAAAAAATATAATTTTTTAAATTCTTCTAGACTACGACGTACGAAAAAGGTGGAAGTCTGTGCGGGACCGCTTTGTCCGGTGGCATAAAAAGCAACAGCAAGTGCCCAGTGGGTCCTCTCCCCCCGAGGAACAAAGAATACCATACGTAGATGAGCTAATATTCCTCATGCCTCAGAGAGAACATCGCCCGTAAATATTGATTTAATTCATAACCGGTTTTGCACACTAGATAATAAGCAAGATATATTGACCTATCAGACTTTGATGGCACATTCTAGCAATGTTCCATTAAATTCTAAGTTGTTTAAACGGTTCTAACTATGTCTATTAATTTTCTATTTATTTTTCTACAGACCTTCAGGCAACACAAGGCAGTGAGCGGAGTTCTTTCTTCGGCCAGAGGAACATCAGCAGATGGAGAGTCGAGGAACACCTAGACCCAGCACATCCCAAGACGGAGCGGGGAAGGAGATATCACATCTAGAGGAATCTCTGGGGGTGGGTCTCCTTTCAGACACAGATATCGAGGTATCACAGGGTGAAGCAGCTTCCACCAGTGCTGCAGCCACTGAACTAGCTGTGGCAACTGCTGTTCCCTGCCTGGAGCCCACCCCTATGTCATCTCCTACCCCTACCCCTACACGCACCTCTTCCACCCCAGTACATAGTCGTGCCCGGGGCCGTAGAACCCTCTGTAGAAGGGAAGTAACTTCAGACTTCCAGTCTAAACTTACTTCCCTTGTACAGAGGGTTGGTGTTCGTGATGTACTAGACAACTATTTTTGTGGGCTTGCAGAGAGCTGCCGCCGTCTGCAAGACATGGAGATTCAGGAGCACCTGATGGCATACTATCATGCCACAGTGGCAGTCTACGGCCTTGGTGTCCCTCTGCCCGAGATAGGAGACCAGATCCAGTGCTTCCGGTGGTACTGTGGCCTGACTGACAATCCTCCTCCTTTCACGCATGTGAGGAACCCACCGACCGCATTCCGCACTGCCACTTTACATTATCCTGCCTATCCACCCCCACCAGCCCCTCAACCTACCTACTACCCACCCCATCCAATTCCACATCCCATCTATCAACCTCCCACTTATCAGCCTATGCCCCCTCCCACTGCTGGGCCCTGCTACCATCAATATGACTACACCCAGCCCAGCAGTGGTGGATTCCTTGCTTCCCTTCATAGCTCCTCTCCCCCATGCACAGAACCTTCCCAAGACTAACCGCCCCATATTTTTTTATTTTTTTTAATAAATGTGTTAATGGGATTCTTCTAATAAAAAATATTTTGCTTTTTAATTTATTTGTGTTTTGATATTATTCAAATTTTCTTTTTCCTTTTTGTCTTTGATATTTGTTTTTTACTACTTTGTGTATAAAAATATTATTAAAAACAATTAAGTGTATACATTTTTATGCTATTATTTAATGAAATTATCTGTACTTAAAATAAAGCAATAACAAAAAAAAGGGAGGACATGTGTGAAAACTGTCTAGGGCTAAGACTTTCTCTGTTGCCCATAGCAACAAATCGGAGCGCCTCGGTCTTTTATGGAGAACACTATATGTAAAGAAAGGGGAGCCCTGATTGGTTGCTATGGGCAACAAAGAAAGTCTTGGACCAAGACAATTTTCATACATGAGGCCCTTTATACATTGTTGAATTATTGTATGTTAATGAAGAAAAAAATAAAGACATAAAGCAAATATATATATATCCAAAACCAATTTATTTTTTAACAATGGAATATAAAACAAACTTGATTAATTAAATAAATTTAGAGCAAAGGATCTAGTTAATTATAAAAAAGATTTAAAAAAAATAAAGCAGGTCTCCGACATTGGGAACGTGTGCTGATCACCGAGGCTGTAAAAATTGCCAATACATGACATCTACGGCGGACATGAAATAGTCTGTGAAAGTTTCTCACATCGCTGCAGCTAGGTAGGATGGGCGGCCGAGGCCTGTGGTGAATGGAGATTTACCAAAACCTGCCCGTGTCTCCACTTCCATGTTGGGACTTTCATAATCCTGAACATAGTTGTGGAGAACACAGGCAGCTTTGATGACTCCATCCACCGTGTGCTCATCCAGACTCATTGCAGTGGTAAAGACCCTCCACCTACTACTCATGATCCTAAAGGGACACAGTTCAACCTCGTATTGAAAACCATCCTCCAAGCATCCAGTCCCCTCTGTGGGTATGGGCGCAGCAGGTTGTTCAGTAATGGGAATGCCTCATCCCTACCATGACTAAGGGGACTGGATGTGTGGTTCCCGGAAGAGGTTTTGGTGGTGGTAGAGTCACCTGGTCATGCAGCACTTGGCTCCCGAACTCAGAGTCTAGCAGCTCCTTGGAGTCCCCACTACTTCCATAGGCACCAACGTCATTAGAAACATATTTATAGTGTGCATCAGCCACCGCCATCAAGACCACAAATGTTTTTTATGGTTATAGAACATGGATTCTGATCTCAGTGGCTGCTGCACACATACAGTTGAAACCATAAGTTTACATTCACTATATAAAAAGACGCATACATGTTTTTCTCACTATCTGACATGGAATCAGAATAAACCTTTCCCGTTTTAGGTCAATTAGGAACCAAAATTATTTATATTTGCCAAATGCCAAAATAATGAGAAAGAGGGAAGGAATTTTTTAAGGCATTTTTAATACTTTCTGCAAAGTCAAAAGTTTATATGCACTCGGATAACTGTGTCTCTAAACCATTTGCGACAGCCCATATGATGATGTCATGTCTTTGGAGGCTTCTGATTCTGGTTTACTGGTAACAATTGAGTTAAGAGACACACCTGTGGGTGTATTTTATTGCACAACAGAAACGGACTGCTTCTGTGTGTAACATCATGGGAAAGTGTAAAGAAATCAGCCAAGATATCAGGAAGAAAATTGTGGACTTGCACAAGTCTGGATCATCCTTGGGTGCAATTTCCAGATACCTGGAGGTGCCTCATTCAACTGAACAAACAATTATAAGCAAGTACAAACAAGATGGGAATGTCCAGTCATCATACCGCCAGGAAGGAGACGGGTTCTGTGTCTCAGGAACGTGCTTTGGTCCGACATGTGCATATATCAACCCGAGAACAAAAGCAAAAGACCTTGTGAAGATGCTGGCGGAAGCTGGTAACATTGTATCATCCACAGTGAAACGAGTACTGTATCATCATGGGTTGAAAGGCCACTCTGTCAGAAAGAAGCCATTACTCCAAAAGAAACCTATAAAAGCCAGATTCATATTTGCAAATGCACACAGGATCTGAGACCTACATTTTTGGAGAAATGTCCTTCGGTCTGATGAAACTAAAATTGAACTGTTTGGCCATAATGACCATCGTTACCTTTGTAGGAAAAAGGGAGAAGTTTGGAAGCCTAACACCATCCCAACTGTGAAACATGGGATTGGCAGCATCATGTTGTGGGGTTGTTTTGCTGCATGAAGGACTTGTGCACTTCACAAAATAGATGGCATCATGAGGAAATAAGATTATGTGGCAATACTGAAGCAACATCTCAAGACATCAGCCAGGAAGTTAAAGCTTGGGCCGAAATGGGTCTTCCAAATGTACAATGACCCGAAGCTACTGCCAAACTGGTTACAAAGTGGCTTAAAGAGAACCTGTCACATAGTTTATGCCCCCCTTGCTGAGGACAGAACAAGCCAGTGTTAGGCATGCTGTTTCCAGCGCTGTGCCCCTTATTCTGTAAGATGCTGTAGTTTTCATGTTTTTATTGCTCAAATCTGCAGTTTTCAGCCAGAAAAGAGTCATTCGAAGAGTAATTCAGAGAGTCAGTTTTTTTTCAAACCCCACCCACCTGAGGCTAGCCCCGCCCACCTCAACTGATAAACCTATTACTTTGAATAGGTAGAAATGTGAATAACTGCCAGGTGGGCGGGGCTAGCCTTTGGTGGGCGGAGATGACACCTACTCATGAATAAGATTTGAGGGGTAAATGCTCTAAAACTGCAGCATGTTACAGAATAAGGGGCACAGCGCTGGAAACAGCAGGTCTGACACTGGCTTGTGCTGCCCTCAGCAAGGGGGGCATGACCTATGTGACAGGTTCTCTTTAAGGAGAACCAAGTCAATGTTTTGGAGTGGCCATCACAAAGCCCAGTTCTATTGAAAATTTATGGACAAAGCTGAAAAGGCAGATGTGAGCAAGGCGACCTACAAACATGGCTCAGTTACACCAGTTCTGTCAGGAGGAATGGGACAAAATTCCTACCAACTATTGTGAGAAGCGTGTGGAAGGATTCAAAACGTTTGACCCATCATAACAGTTAAAGGGCAAGGGCTCCCAAAAATACTAATGACATGTATGTAAACTCTTGACTTTACAGAAAGTAATAAAACTGCCTTAAATGCTCGCTCTCTCTCATTATTCTGCCATTTGACAAATATAAATAATTTTGGTTCCTAATTTACCTAAAATGGGTTAGGTTTATTCTGATTAGATGTCGGATAGTGAGAATAACATGCAGATGTGTCTTTTTTTTGTATAGTGTATGTAAACTTCTGATTTCATCTGTACGTGCTTACCATCAACGGCGCCTATGAAGTTGGGGAAATTGGCCACAGATTGAAAGGCTGTTGCTACCTGCAACCAAATCTCCTAAGCTGGGCTAGGCATTGAGATGGGCCGCAAGTGCTGCCAGATCAGGAGCCATGTGCACCTCACAATTCCGGAGATGGTAGATTTACCAGCCCAGAGTTGGAGGTGGAGTGATGTGATGTATAACTCTTCCCTGTTGCCAGAAATCTGGGGAAAAAAACAGAAAAAATTAGAAATAAAAAAACATTTTTCCATTGTTTGGCTAGAATCAGATAAAGTGATTGAAGTCAAACGAATTAAAAAAATAAACATTGAAATTTTACTGAAACATGATCAATAGTTGTTCTGTGGGAGAGATGCACGTCCTCATGTTGGTGTCCTGATGCTGTAA
Organism: Phyllomedusa bahiana; assembly: GCA_025379985.1. NCBI lineage: Eukaryota > Metazoa > Chordata > Amphibia > Anura > Hylidae > Phyllomedusa > Phyllomedusa bahiana. The sequence continues at coordinate 14,590 of JAODAL010035273.1, read as the reverse complement.
ATACGACAATATAATCTCCAACAGAAGGTCAAAGGCCTCCATGGACATCCTAAAGTAATAAAACTTCTTAGGGTAGCTCTTTAAAAAAATTACATTAAACATTATACAGAAGTTCTATTTTACATTTGGAATTATTCTTACCTTCTCAGCTCTAGATATAATTGTATAAAAAAATGGTATTGACACAAACCAAAAAAAAGTTCATACCACATCACAATACCAGCATCCACTCAAAATGATAATATATCCACAACCACATCAAAATCATACAATACCCACACCCACCCAAAAAAATAAACATGCTGGCAACCACAAAAAAAAAATTAATACAATACCATCACTCACCAAAACAAAGTAGCAAGCACTCTATAAAGACAATACCTGCAAACAACCCTAAAATCATATGATTCTCACACCCACCCACAAAAAATTAAAAATGCCAGCACCCACAAAACCAAATTTAAAGGGGTTTTGCCACGAAGTGAAATTGATGTGGGAAGCTTGCAAATTAAATAAACATTTTCACCATTCGTCATTATTAAACATTCTACACCGCTTTCCTTTAGTTGCTCCTTTAGTGATCTGTTTACAGCTCATCTCAAGGGGATACGACCAGGGCTGTGAGCTCAGTCCTGGTCAAAAATGCTCACACATCACCTCTCCTCTCAGGCAGCTACTGAGTGTTCAACCCCAGGTGCTGTCATTCTACTCTCGCCCTCTGTGCTCCTTAGTAATTAGTCAAACAGTGCAAATAAATAAAAAGAAACCTCAATGAGCTATGTGCATTGATAAAGAGGAAAAAAATCCACAGGTTTGGTTCCTGTAGGGAACCTTGTGCTGGAAGGCAAAAACCTTTCCTCTGAGCTACATTTTGGTTACTCACAGTTCTATACATAAACAGACCTTTCTTTGACTAGAGAGAGGAAAGGCATGATGATGTCATTCTGAAGGCAATTCAAATAAATCACACGCCCCTTTGTGAGCACACAGAGCTGAAGAGCTGGATGCAGGAGGTATATGAAATTGTGGCAAAACCCCTTTAATGCAATACCCGCATGCACCAAAACATAATAGCAGGCTATTTTTAATAGAATTAAAACAACACTTGCAAAAAAAATCAAACTCATACAAAACCTACACCAACCAAAAATAAAAATTGTGCCTTGCGAAAGTATAACATTTTAAATTTTTTTTTTGTGAAGAATCAATAACAAGTGGGACACAATTGTGAAGTGGGGAAAGAAATTATTGGATATTTTAAACTTTGTAAAAAATAAAAACTGGAAAAATGGGTGTGTGCAATATTATTCGGCCCCTTAAGTTAATACTTTGTGCACCAAACCTTTTGCTGCGATTCAGCTGCAAGTCGCTTGGGGTTTGTCTCTATCAGTTTTGCACAGCGAGAGACAAAAATTTTTTCCCATTCTTCCTTGGCGCACAGCTGGGGCTCAGTTGAGTTTGGATGGAGAGCGTTTGTGAACAGATGGAGATAAGTGACGTTGGATATAGAGAGTTTGATAACAACGGCAGCTCAGTGAGTTTGGTTGGAGAGAGTTTGTGGACAGCTGGAGCTCAGTGAGGTTGGATGGAGAGCGTTTGTGTGAACAGCTGGAGCTCAGTGAGGTTGGTATGGAGAGCGTTTGTGAGCAGCTGGAGCTCAGGAGGTTGGATGGAGAGCGTTTTGTGAACAGCAGTTTCAGCTCTTTCCACAGATTCTCGATGGATTCAGGTCTGGATGTGACTTGGCCATTCTAAACACCTGGATACGTTTATTTGTGATACCTTCCATTGTAGATTTATGCTTTTGTTTGGAATCATTGTCTTGTTGGAAGAATAAATTTCCGTCCCTGTCTCAGGTCTTTTGCAGACTCCAACAGTTTTCTTCCAGAATGGTCCTGTACTTGGCTCCATCCATCTTCCATCAATTTTAAACCATCTTCCCTGTCCCTGCTGAAGAAAATCCCAAACCATGATGCTGCCCCCACATGTGTGACAGTGGGGATGGGGTGTTCAGGGGGATGAGCTGTGTTGCTTTACGCAAAAATTTTTTTTTGTTTTGCATTGTGGCAAAAAGTTGGAATTTTGGTTTCATCTGAGCAGAGCCCTTTCTTCCACATGTTTGGTGTCTTCCCAGGTGGCTGGTGGCAAACTTTAAACAAGACTTTTTTATGGTATCTTTGAGAAATGGCTTCTTACTTGCCTCTCTTCCATAAAGGCCAGATTTGTACAGTGTACGACTGATTGTTGTCCTATGGACAGGACTCACTCCCACCTCAGCTGTAGATTTCTGCAGTTCCTCCAGAGTGATCATGGGCTCTTGGCTGCATCTCTGATCAGTCTTCTCCTTGTTTGAGATGAAAGTTTAGAGGGATCGGCCGGGTCTTGGTAGATTTGCAGTGGTCTGATCTCCTTCCATTTCAGTATGATCGCTTGCATAGTGCTCCTTGGGATGTTTAAGTTTGGGAAATCTTTTTATATCCAAATCCCTTTAAACTTCTCCACAACAGTATCACGGACCTGCCTGGTGTGTTCCTTGGTCTTCATGATGCTCTCTGCGCTTTAAACAGAATCCTGAGACTATCACAGAGCAGGCGCATTTATATGGAGACTTGATTATACACAGGTGGATTATATTTATCATCATCAGTCATTTAGTACAACATTGGATCCTCACTGAACTTCTGGAGTGAATTTGCTGTACTGAAAGTAAAGGGGCCAAATAATATTGCACGCCCCACTTTTCTTCTTTTTTTTTTTTTTTACAAAAGTTTAAAATATCCAATAAATTTAGTTCCACTTCACAATTGTGTCCCACTTGTTGTTGATTCTACACAAAAAAATAAAAATTTTATATCTTTATGTTTGAAGCCTGAAATGTGGCAAAAGAATGAAAGGCTCAAGGGGGCTGAATACTTTCGCAAGACACTGTATATACCTGAGTGAGGGCATGTTCTTTGCAAGCCAAAGTGTAGCTTTTATTGGTACCATTTTGAGGTACATGTAGCTTTTTATCACTTTTGTTGATGAGGCAAACCAAACAAAAAGTGCAGCTTTGGCATTGGGTTTTTTTTTTTTTCTGGTGTTCACCTGTGGAATAAATAATGCTATATCAATACAGCTGAGTTTTACAGACATAGTGATACTGATTGTGTTAACCGTTTTGATTGGTTTTCTTTTTTTATTTGTAAAATGGCAAAAAGTTTTTTTTTAATTTTTTATATTTTTTTAAAACTTTTACTTTTTACTTGTATTTTTAGTCCCTCTTATGGTACTTGACCACTAAAGGGCGCAATTGCTTCTGCATTTTTCTGCAATACTAATATATTGCAAAATAGTGTAGAATTATAGCTATCGTATTACATCCAGTTTAAAGTGGGGTGTCTTAGTAGTTGTAAAATAGCTGGCCCTCATTATGCCTCTTGCCAACCAGTCTGCACTCTGTGATCTTGTCACGGGAAGGCATTGTGTGGCGGAATGGAGCACTCCACCATTTTCTACTTGCTTAGATTTCACAGTTGTATTGACCACAGCATCTAAGCGGCAGCTGCTGACTGTCATTGGCTGATACCCACCTGATATAGAGCCCACTCCATACTTTCCTGCCAACAACATGAGGTACAGTTACGCCATATGGCTGTAAGGGTTACAATTGAAAACGTGATATAAGTTTGCTCACCCAATCCGTAGCGATCACCACAGTGAGATAGAGCTGGATACAACCACCGCCCCGTGGTTTATGTTTGTAAAGAAAACCAAAGTAACCACTGCATATCCACTGAAAAATAAGCTTAATAAAATCTTGATGCTTTATCTTCATTCAGGAAAAAAACATGTTAAATATATGCCATATGGCAGGAAAGAAAAACAACCCAAGCTCAATGAAAACACAACTGGAGGATCCAGGATGTTTGACGCGTTTCGGAAACAAGTTCCTTAGTCGTAGCTAATTCTCTTATGGTATCAGGTGTCTTTAAATAGTAAAACACCGAACTCCAAATGATCAGCTCACCCGTCTTTCGCTATAACCAGGTTATCAGGAGCACGGCCAGGGTGGAGTCCACATCTGATACACAGAATCCAAGCAAGGAGTAGCCAGCTTCATCTGAAGAACCATATTGGTATGCATAAAAACAAGCAAAATTTATTGATGTCATATTAAAAAGGAGGAAGACGCCATAGCATATTCATGAAGAGCACCTATGAGTGCAACATGTTTTAGAATTGACGGTAACACCGACGCGTTTCGGATTACGTCCTTAGTCCTGGTCTCTTAGATGCTAGGGCGTCTTCCTCCTTCTTTTTAATGTGACTTCAATAAATTTTGCTTGTTTTTATGCATACCAATGCGTTTCTTCAGATGAAGCTGGCTACTCCTTGCTTGGATTTTTTAAATAGTAATGCCAACAGGTCACATGATTCGATACATCCAATCATAATATCAATATGGCTGTAAGGGGTTACAAATTGATGAAAATCCTTTGATCTAAGAGTGGAGCAGGCTCATCAAATGGATATCCTAATAGAGGTTTGACTTGCTCAAAATGTTAAAATATCAGAGATGAGCGGGAGAAGTGGCTGCCACATGCTTCAGATAAAATAAATGAGAAGAGTACTTGCATCCTGGATTTGAATACTAACATGTCACTTTTTATCTGTTGTATATGGAAGTGGGTGAGTTAGACTGCACTGTGTTCATTGGACGTCGGGTACCAAATGGGAAATTCCTTTTTGATGTGCTGCTTAGTTGCGTTTATTGGGCTATCAATGGTCATTTTCTGCAAACCATTAAAGACATTAAATAGTGCTAGAACTCAACATTTTACATGTATTGTATTCTCTATGTCTGTACCATAATTTTTAATGTGTCATAACACGTCATGATTCCAGATACCAAATTGGAAGACTTTGACTTCACCAAAGATTGTCTAGAAGAAAATCCCATTAGTCTTCAACTTCTTGAAAGCACAGACATCACATCCTATGGGGATCCGGATGAGTGGCTATTGGATATTGTTTCAGATGCTTCAGCTCAAGGCTTTTCTGCTAGAGATAAGGTGATTTCTCAAAATCAAACTTCAAATCTGAGAAATGCCCCAAACTTAATGCCATGTTCTGAATGTGGCAAATGTTTCAAAGATGAGGGTAATCTGGAAACCCACCAGAGAAGCCACATAGTGAAAAAGCCTTTTTTATGTCTCCAGTGTGGCAGAAGTTTTGCCCGTAAAGTGACTCTTTCCGAGCATCGGAAAATGCACACCGATGAGTCGTTTTCATGCAGCATCTGTAGCAGACGGTTTATACACAAATCGAAGTATATTGAGCATCAGAGAATTCACACTGGAGAGAAGCCTTTTCCATGTGTTTACTGTGGTAAAGGCTTTGCACAGAAGACAAATCTTATCAGACATCAAAGAGTCCACACTGGAGAGAAGCCATTTAGATGTCCCGAATGTGGCAAATGTTTTACCCAGAGATCGGCTTTAGTTAGTCACCGAAGAATTCATACAGGGGAAAAGCCATATTCGTGCTCTCAGTGTGGGAAGTGTTTTACTCACCGATCCAACTTTGTGGAGCATCAAAAGAGTCACACTGGGAAGAAACCATTTTCATGTTCTGAATGTGGAACATGTTTTACCCAAAAAGCTAATTTAGATAAACATCTGAGAAAGCACTCAAAATCCAGTGTCTTCAGGAGAGAAGTATCAAACCACCCCATCTCTCAGGCATTGAGTTGACCACTTTACTATCTTATTTATTGTAGATGAATGCTAGTACCAAAATAAATGAAAAAAAAATAGAGTTCTATTTATATTTCTCTAAAGTAGTGCACATAAAAATTGTGATCACATAAATCCTTGTAAAGCATTTGTTTAACCATCACGTTTGATGGTTTGTTCTTCTCCCATGTATATGGTATTTAAATTAGTGTAAAATGGAAATGCAGAAATAGTTGCTTAAGAGATTTTGATTTGTACTTGAATGTATTGGGTAATGGAATGTCTTAATGTTGGTTGACTGACAAAATCTATTCTTGTTTTATTGTATCCTGTGTTTCTTCTAATAAGACATTATTACAACAAAACAATCCCTGTAAAGCATTTATTCTTGGTGGAACCTTAAGAGGTAATTTTTTTTTCTGCTTAGGATAAATCCACAGAGCAATGTGAAAATGCGACGGCATTTTCACATTGCTGGGCCGCACCGCCTTTTTTTTCTGGTAAATAACCGACGTCGGGCCCAGTTAATGTTTTGGGTAACGGAAAAACCGCAATAAGCAGGTTTCTTGAGGTCCTAGCTGGGGGGTTTAATTCAGAAATATGATTGAAAAAGACAATGTGCTTTCAGTGATAAAAAATCCCCTACATGAAATCCATGCACAGTAATAAATGCATTGTCTCTCAATGTTATAATTACCAAAACACACCATTTTTATACTTTGGGCTAAAGTGTTCACTACAAGAAACAGAGTAGAACAATTGAATAAGCACCAATCCCCATAATTGGCTTATTCTTATCTATTACTGTCCAAGTACAGCTGCACTTTGTTTTGAGTAGGGAAGAAGAATAGTTATGGCACAGTGCATCCTCTATGTCATACTCATCCCGAGGATACAAGGTTATACTGTACATTACACACACATCTTGATGGTGAAAAGCATTTCATTAAATTAACATTCATTACAACTGGTACAGTTGGCGCATGTGTAAATGATCCGCAGTGGGCCGGCGGGATATAAAACATGTCCTATATTCCACTGGACACCATGAGTATAAAATCCGTGCTGTGTAGACTACAGCACGGATTTTCTATTAAGGGCTACACAACGCTGGGTACGGTTGGATTTTTGGCGGATTCAGAATACTGAGTCAGCTGAAAAAGCGACCAAAATCCAGTGCTGTTTAGACATAATCTTAGTGTATCACTTATTTTCTAAAAAATTCAGCCTCTGTCACATTCCAAAAGAATATCCATGACACAGGTAAATAACACCCCATTGTCACTCAAATTTAAATGAACACCAACACCACCCATAAATTGTACTCTGAGGAGCTAAAGTGGTTTTCTGAACTCACAAGGAATACAGAGAAGAAACAATATGTGTGTGAATAAGCCCCCGTTTATTCCCAAAAAAAATTGGCAGTAGTTTTTTTCTTTTTTTTTTTCCCAAAGTCGGCTGCCTTTGTTTTGATGTGCCGGGTTGCTGTAAGAAGGATTATTGATGTTATGGCTACAGTTTCTTATTGCCTCTATTCAAGCTCCCTCCCCCCTTTTTGAAGGGTTAAAAGGGTATACTGTAATTACCACAAAACTATGGCACATTCATTTATTAACACATTCATCTCTTACAACTGCACTGCACAGTCTGCTGCCCAGCATGTGTAACATGATCCCTCCAGAAAAGAAGAAAACAGCAAAGAAGCAGTGGAAATAATTGACGGGGAAAAGTGAGGTCCTCTACTACAGATATGAGGGGGGATGAGTACCCATTTGCAGATAACTTTTACAGATTATAAAGCTCCTTTAAAAGGCTATTCCCATCTCAGAAATTTAAGGCATGGCAAAAAAATGTTAATAATTTCCAATGGGTACAGGTCCTACCTCGGGACCCACACATTTCAAGAATGGCAGCTCTCTTATTGCCCTTCGTTGTTTGTACTATAGCTGCCCAAAATGGAGAGGCTTCTCTCTCCACTCATTCAACTGGATTTCCAGTACAGCCAATAATATTTACTCAATGTACTCAGAAGTCCCAGAGAGAGTCATGTTGGGGTCACTCTGTAAATTTCCCTAATGTGTGAGGGGGGAATTTTAAACCCCTTCCCTTTTTTTAACCCTTTCCCGAAAAAATTTCCCCGAAAACCAACGGAAAAGCCCCGGAGGCGCAAATGCGAGGGAAAAACCGGGGGTTTCCGCGGCTCCCGACCCCAGGCCAGATCGGCCCGCGGGGAACCCCCGGAAATCCGGCATTAAGGGGCTCCCCGGCCGGAGTGAGCCCGGCCCGGGGGTTTAAACCCCCCCCGATGTCGCGACTCGGGACGCACATGAGCTGCGGGGGGGCAGGGTGAGCTCCTGCTCCCCGCCGATCCCGGCGCTTAACGCGCTGAGCGGGGGGGGGTTGTTTCCTACCCCGGCAGCCCGATGCTGAATGACAGACCCGGGTTTGTCGGGTGACGTCACGTGCCCACAATGCATTGGGCAGCGTGACAACAGTTGCCAGGAACCACATAAGTATAAGTTTAAAGCTACTCCTATTGCAGAACGATCTGACGACGTTCATGAAATTTCCCCCCCGGGGAAAAGGTGAAAAAAAGGGGAAAAAGTAAAAAAAAAATTTTAAAAAAGTAAAAAAACAAACCAAAAAATAAAATAAAAACACTTTTACCACCGCCCTTTTTTCCCCCTTTAAAAAAACGCAATGCCCAAAAAAGGTTAAAAAAAAAAAAAAAAGTACCCAATTTGGATCCCCGCATGCGTAGGACCCACCCTATAAATTGTCATTTTAATTAACCCTAGGTGCCGCCGAAAAAAAACAAAAACAGTCACAGAATTGCGTTTTTGAAAATCCCAGCACATAAAATGGAATAAAAAGCGATCAAAAAACAATTAAAACGCCAAAGTTGTACCAATTAAAACGCATTTCACCCCCGCAAAAAAAAAAGTCCTTCCCAAAGCTCTGATAGGGAAAAAAAATTAAAATTTTGGCTATTAAAAATAGCGATGCTAAAATTTTGTTTTTTACACAAAAAAAAACACTTTTTTTTTAAAAAAAAATTGGGGGCTTTCAAAAAAAAAAACTACATAAATTGGGTACACCAAATCGCTCAACCACAAGAAAAAAAAATTGTCCGGAAAAGCAGGGTGAACGCTATTAAAAATAAAAAAAAAAAACCTGCAGATTGCGTTTTTCTTCCCCCCTCCCTTTCCCAAAAAAAGGGTTTTAAAAGCGTCATTAAGTCTTGCCCCCCCTCAAAAATTTTCCCAAAAAAAACGCAACTCATCCCGCAAAAAAAAAGTCCCTATACATCCATAAACAAAAAAAAAAAAAAAGTTATGGCTTCAGACTCGGTGATGCAAAAACGTTTTTCCTTTTCAAATAAAATGTTTTTAAATTGTGAAAAGCATTTAAAACTTTAAAAAAAAAAATTATACAAAGGGTATCGCTGTAATCGACAACTGTGAGGGAAAACTAGCATTTTATTTTTTCCGCACAGTGACCGCTGTAAAAAAAAAAAAATAAAAAACACTCCCGGGTTGCGTATTTTTGTAAAAAATCCCTCAAAAAAACCCTTTAAAAAAAAGGATCAAAGCATCACATGCCCCCATAAGGTACCAAAAAAACATAACTTCTCGTAAAAAAAAAGCCACAAGCCTCCATAGCAAAAAATTAAAAAAGTATGGCTGTCAAAAAAGGGACAACAAAAAAACCCAACTTTTTAAAACCGTTTTCAATTTTAAAAAGTAAAAAACAAAAAAAACAAAATAAAATTTTTACATTGTAATTGTACCCACCCCCATAGTAAATTATCCCGTCATTTACCCGTATGGCGAATACGTAAAAATGAACCCAAAACAATGGGGGAACGCGTTTTTCCCCCCCCCAATTTTATGGCCCCTGCAAAAAAAAAAACACGGAACCCTTTTGCGCCCAAAATGCCAATACACCCAAATGAAAACCCCGAGGGGTGTTGAATCCAAAAAAAGGAAACTTCCGGATTTCACCTTTCTAGTACTTGGGGGTTTTTCAGATGCCCGGCCCCACCAAAATCTGTGCCCAAAAACCAAAAAGCGCTCCCTCCTTTACCCCCTGCCCTGGCCCAAAAAGAGTTTACACCCCCATGTAGGGGATTGCCGAACTTGGAAAAAAATTGCGTAACAAAAATTTTGGGGGTTTTTTTCCCAAAATTCCCTTTTAAAAAATTTAAAAATTTTTCTGCTAAAATTGCAGATATTGGAAAAAAATTATTTTTTATTTTCAGCCCAACGCTAAAAAAAATTTTGAAACACCTGTGGGGGTCGATATACTCACACACCCTTGGGTAATTCCGAAGGGGTGGTAGTTCCCAAAAAGGGGTCTTTTTGGGGGATTTATAAATTTTGGAACCCTTTGGGTGTCCCCCAAACCTGAAAGGCCCCCAAAAAAAATTGTATGAAAATGAGGCCCAATCCAGTAGTCCCCTATTCTGGGGGTTGGGGTTGACCCAAAAAAGCACTAGGGCCACAAAGGGGTATCTCTAAAACGGCAGAATCGGGGGAAACAATATTAATTGCTTTCCCCTATCACATTTACCGTTTTTGTCAATAAAGTTTAAAAAATTTAAAATCTGCAAAAAAAATGAAATTTTGAAATTTCACTTCCACTTTTCTTTTAAATTCTGTGAAAAACCTAAGGGTTTTTAAAAACTTTTTTAAAACTGTTTTGAAAAACTTTTAAAGGGGGGTTAGTTTCTTTAGATGAGGGCATTTATGGGGGGACTAAATACAGGTCAATCAAAAATCACGTTTGAATGGATGTTCCTAAAAAATGATATTTGGAAAATTTTTTTTGAAAATTTGAAAAATTTCTACAAAAATTTTAAACCCCTAATGTCGTAAAAAAAAAAAAAAAACATTTAAAAAAATTTTCCAAACTACAGAACTATGGTAGATGCAGTTATAAAAAAATTTTTATGGAATAATATCTGTCTTTACATGCGAAATTTTTTTAAGTTTGAAAAAGGTAAATTTTCTCAAATTTTCACATAATTTGTTTTTTTCCAAAAAAACAAAATTTTTTGGACCAAAATTTTTCTATCTTTTACACAATGTTTCAAAAAGAAAAAAATTCTGAATCAAGGATAGGTTAAAGTTCAAAAAATTATTCTCACATAAAAATGACACATGACAAATTTCAAAAATAGGGCTCTGTCAAGAGGCCAAAACGGCTCCGCGGGAAGGGGTTAATATATCGGGAAAGGGAATAGGGGCTTTAGCAAATTTAAAAGTACAAGTGTACTAATATAGTTTTTAAAATAAAAAAAGGGAAGGGCTTTCACAAAGATAAAATTAGATATAAAAATCCAAACAAAGGGCAAAAAACTCAAAAAGCTAAAAATTTTTAAATTTCATGTATTTTTTCAAAAATAAATTTAAAATTTTCTGATGTTTTGCATGTTTAAGTTCTTCATACATTTGGGGAAAAAGTATTTTAGAAGCCCCCAATTGGGTTTCAAGTTCCCCCTTTGGGGAAAAAAAAGAAAAACAAACCCGAAATCCATTGTCTGTTTGGTCCCTACAAAAAGAAATTTCTGGCTCTCACAGACCTTAAACTTTTCTTTTTAAGAGGTCCTCTTCCCCCCTCATTACCCGTAGTAAAAGGCACCGTTTGAATTTTGATCAGTAAAAAAGACACCGGGGTTTCCAACCAAAAAGTCACACTCCAAACCCCCTATGGAAGACCAAAGACTTTGAAGGACCCAGAAAAAAAATGTAGCCCCGCACCAGGCGGAAACTGAAAACTCACAGGCAAGCCTTGGGTGAAGAAATAATGTGGGAGCAATAATTAAAAATGGAAACATACAAGACCACTGATAATTCCCTCGATCAGGGGGTCCAGCAAGATCTCACCCCGGTGGTCAAAAAATCACAAGAAGGGGAGCAAAAAACCCAGAACCCCAAGGGGCGACCTAGTAATGACCGCAAGGGAAAGGGGCCAACTAAAAAGGGTACCATTAGTAACACACTACACCGCCGGACTAGATCCTGCAGGCCCGACGGTCCCCCCTGCTTTAAATTAAACACCCGGGCCCATCGAAATTTTTCAAAAAGCATTTGGGTGATCCCGAAGAGTAGGGATAAGCAAATGGCAGATGAAACCAAAGTGAACTGTTTGGTGAAACACCCCAAATGGTGTTTTTGGGGGAGAGAGAAAGCGGATTTCATCCAAAAAACCCAAAATAGTGAAGCATCATGCTTTGGCGTTGTTTCTCTGCAAAGGGACCAGGACGACTGATCCGTGTAAATGAGAGAATGAATGGAGCCATGTATCATGAGATTTTGAATGCAAACATCCTTCCATCAGCAAGGGCATTGAAAATGAAACATGGCTAGGTCTTTCAGTATGATAATGAACCCAAGCACACCAGGGCAATGAAGCAGTGGCTTCGTAAGAAGCATTTCAAGGTCCTGGAGTGGCCTAGCCAGTCTCCAGATCTCAACCTCATAGAAAACCTTTGGAGGGAGTTGAAAGTCCGTGTTGCCCAGCGACAGCTCCAAAACATCACTGCTTTAGAGGAGATCTGCATGGAGGAATGGGCAACATATCAGCAACAGTGTGTGCCAAACTTGTGAAGACTTACAGAAAACGTTTGACCTCTGTCATTACCAACGAAGGATATATAACAAATAATACTTATTTTCCACCATAATTTGCAAATAAATTCTTTCCAGATCAGACAATGGGATTTTCGGGATTTGTTTTCTCATTTTGTCTCTCATAGTTGAGGTCGACCTATGATGTCAATTACAGGCCTCTCTCATTTTTTTTAAGTGGGAGAACTTGCATAATTGGTGGCTAACTAAATACTTTTTTTTCTCCACTGTACATGTTGCAGCGGACCCACAGGATGAAATCTGCATGTAATAATCCACATCAATTTGTGCGGATTTTGTTGTGGATTTATCAGAAAGTAAAATTTGCAGGTCCACTGTAGAAAATCCACAGCAGACCCAATGTGTGAACAAGCTATAGTAGTTAAATTTTTGTTTAGAAATAAAAAATTCAAAGAATTTTCAGCTTTTGAAGACTCCTAGTACCACCATCATCTTATACATCAGTGGTTTGTAGAATTGGCATCTCCTGTTTCTAAATCACATAGGCTGGCTGTTGACATCGCTAGATAGAGGTAGACAAATTTATTTGAGCACCTAGCACAATCATCCAACAAGCTGCCTCATGTAAAGCCAAGAGTGGTTTTCCAAATAGGGGCAGAGTGACAAGGTATTTTCACATTAGATGGTGTTTTGAAGAGCAGAAAAAAATTTTTAACTGTGGACGCTCTCTTTCCGACTAGGAGAAGTGGTCCAAGTGGGGGACCCCTTTTCTATAGGTTTAACTCTACGGAAAAAGGGAACAAATTTTACTTTTATTCAGTCCCTTAAACCGCTTTCTGACATTTGACATATTGGGAAGTATTTATGGAGCATGCTCAGGAGGTTAGTCTGCTCCATAAAGGCTGGTGTGGGGGGCCTTTCACGGCCAGGACGGGGTAATGCTATCCCAGCCTTTTAAAATACTAAGATGTAGTATCTAGGCAAATAGGAAAGAGTTGCCTTCTGATACAAACCCAAGGGACCCTTCACACTTCTACACAGGGGATAAATTTATATAAACTACTTCCATTTAGATGTGGGCAGCACGTGCTTATGAAGGAAGTCACATATTGTGAGCTGGCTTGGTGGTAAACTGCATAAGGTGTGCGATAGGCTGTCTGTACATGCATTCCTGGTTACTGTCCTAGGTAAAAGAAATTTATAAGAGATGCAAAAAGGGATGATTTTTGGCTTTTGGTATTTCTGAAACGGTGCAGTTTGTGAATTTCTTGTGTCCTGCTGTGGAGAAAGTGTATTGTGAGTGAAAACAACCCTCCCACCCAACTACCTCCAACAATTGTCATGGCAGCTGGTGTCTGTTTTGCCAACTATTCTAAGGGGTCGGATACGGCTTTAAAGAAGTCAACCTCAAATGCTTAGTTAACTTTATTATATGAAGAATTCAGTAATTATAAAACTAAGAGAAGATAGTGTGATATTGTGTATAATTTTGCAAAATTAATTTCAAAGGCAAAGCACACAAATATTGGGTTTCAAATCTTACATTTCACCTCTATAAGGGGGGCAAACTTTATCAGGAATCTTAAAACATCCAAAAAGGCATCACGGAAAAACGGGCTACGAAGATAGAAAATAACCGAGATCAACACCGTGCACGGGGGTTCCCCCTTATACACAAAGCTTTACCAGGGAAACTTTTTTTAAACCCAAAAATTTTTTTTTTGATTTTTTCTAGTAATACCACAAAGAAAAAAAAAAGGGGCGGGGTGGGGGGGGGGGGGGGAAAAAAACAACAATAGGGAAGAGGACTCACATAGCTCAACAAAAAATCTTGAACAAATAACATTAGGCCTGTTTACACGCTTTCAAGACGGGAATTGCGAGCCGGATTGCCCCCCGCAATTCCGGTTTAATAAGGGGCGGGGGGTTTTGCCCCCCGGCCCCCCCTAGACTTTTCCATTACCCACGGCGCGTATTGCCCTGGATAATGTCATGTCCCTTTTTCTCCCGCCCGGCGGGTTCGCCGAGGGGTAGGACGCGGAATCCCCTTTCTCTATAGAACGGTGGATTACCTTATTACTTTTACTCCCTACCGGACGGGGAATGGCCCCCGAAAAAACCTGTGCACGGCCCCTTACAAGTATAGCGAACACTATACAAGAGGGCATTTCTTTTGAAGTCTGTTTAATATAAAAAGGGAGGGAATCAAATACCCTGACCGTAAAACTAATAAAACATATGGAAACATCAACGGCCTGTTAAAATCTAATATTATGTGAG
>JAODAL010035272.1:0-43146 GCA_025379985.1 Phyllomedusa bahiana | reverse complement strand
CCCAAAAAAGGCCCCGGAAATCGAACAATTAGCAGGGGGTTTACACTTGCCCGGCAATGACAGACACGCAGCGGCGTTCACATGAGACATCACCGCTGCGTATTTGCATCGTGCCTGTCTGGTTCACTTTTCGGGTACAATCCAAGAATTGCATGACATTTCTTTGATCGCATCTGAAAGCCGGACCCGACAGGCGCGATGCAAATACGCAGTGGTGATCACTCATGTGAACGCTGCTGCGTGTCTGTCATTGCCGGCAGTGATAAACTCACTGCTAATTGTTAGATGAGTCTCTGGGTCCGTTCTGTCCGTCCCAGAGATGCATCAGAAAAGCGGATGTTCATACGGTGTGAAGACGGCGTGTGAACATACCCTAAGGATTAAAATTCCACGATGGGAGATCTCTATGATCTCACCTGGTAGCAGCAGGTCCTTGCTGTAGGTATCAACCGTTATCTGGTGTGTAGGGAGCGGGTATCACATTACTGGTATTGACGTTATAGTACGTCATAAGCTAAAAGTTGTGAGTGTCAGCGGGTGTTGAGCTGCAGGGTCCTGCTGGGAGTCAGCTTGATTGTGAATACAGCAGACAAGGAGCTCCAGGTAAAGTGTGTGGTTGTGTCCTATACAAGCAGAAACTGTACAGTTGGGAGATACAACTTGGTGCTTTCTGCTTGTATACACACACTTTACCTGGAGTTCCTTGTCTGCTGTATTCACAATCAAGCTGACTCCCAGCAGGACCCTGCAGCTCAGCAGCCTACAGCACCCTGCATGAACATTTATTACTGGGAGCTAGTAGCCCCCACCCGACCTCTGAGGAGTCTCCTCGCTGTTCCCTATCACTGTGTGAGGCGTTCTTCATGCTGCTGATTTATTACCTATTAGTCCTCCGCAATCTTTGCAGGTTGAGGGGCGTCAGGAGTCTGCTCTCTGCAGAGGGACAGCTGACAGAAGCCCCTGCCGTCCCTCCTCCTGCCAAGACTGTGGATGACTTCTGCTTATCAGCAGGGAAGCAGATTATAGCTGTTACTTGTGTGAAGAGTTTGATAGGAGGCTACGCTGCTCAGGCTCCTCTCTGCAATCCTCCGCGGCGCGTCTGTCCGTACTGCAGTCAGGCTGATCAGTGGAGAAGCAGAGAGACGTCCCTCGTGACTGCTCCTCCACCAATCAGCACTACTTTCATAGGAGGGGGCGGAGCTTTGCTGCTCTCTCTCCTCTGCATCTTGCGTTGTGAGTTCACCAAGTGGGTAAAAAAATAAATAAATCTTTTCAAAGCTGTAGCTGCCGCCGCCCCCCAGAAGGTGCCGCCCTAGGCACACGCCCACGGGTGTCTAGTGGCAAATACAGCCCTGGGTACAGTTACACTCTATCTGTATTGAGTGGTACAGCAGATACATAGATGACATTTTCCTTATTTGGAGGGGTGATGTACCTGCCGTGCAGTCAGCTCTGGATTACATAAATAATAATCCATTCAATTTAAAATGTACATTCATTATGGACATATCCTCCATTATGTTCTTAGATTTCAAACTTACAGGTGTGCCGGGACAGAACATTATTACAGATGCTTTTCATAAATATAAAGCTGGAAATACCATTCTCCATCATAGGAGTTTCCACCCTAAGTAAACACATAATTCTTTCCATGTAGGCGAAATGACGCGGGCAACACGTAACTGTAGCATACAACAAAGTTCTCTGAACAGAACAACAGAATATTTGAAGCAGATAAAAAAATAGGGGATATCCTCATTGGGTCTCAAAGAGAGCCCGCATGATTGTCTCGAATAAAGAAAAAGGACAACTTAAACAACAAAATCCAGTACATGTCTCATCACCTATAACCCCCCCTCTGGTCGTGGATAACAATAAACAATTCACTTTCATCAAAAACATTATATTTAAACCTCCCAGAGAGTAAGTTCTGATCCATGGCGGCAGAATTGTCTCAAAAAATCCTTTATTTTGGATAATGGATTTGGACTTAATAAATTTCAATCTAATGTTTCCTAGAAAATATGGCTGGCTCATAGGAGATGTGGGTCCCATCCATACGAAACATGTTCATTTTCTCTTTCCGCTAAATAAGTTTGGAATTTGGATGGTTCTAAAAAAATCCCGATAAAACAGTATATCAACTGGGATTCCCATCATGTTGTATATGTACCCATTTGCACTTATGCCAACTTTGCTATATTGGATGCACAGTGGGATATAAAAGAATACTTGTTTTATTAATAATTCTTCTTTTCTCAATAAATCTTCGGCTAGACATTTAATAGACTGCCATAATTCAGATAGTAGGTCTTTAAAAATTTATGGAATTGAAAGATGTATAAAACCCTGGGAGGCGGTGATTTAGAACATAATGGTGCATCTCAAAACATCAGAATATCATTGAAAATGAAATGGGTTCTCCAGGACTATCTTTTCATTTGTTATAGGGCTCACAAATGTATTATATTACACCTTGTCATTCATACTGTAATGAGTCTATACAATATATGGGTTTCTCTATTTGACTTAAATTATTGATATCACTTATCTTTGCAGTGATATTCTAATTTTTGAAGATGCACTAGAATATTACAAGATAGGGAGGCATTTTGGATGATAATTCTTGACAACACCTTTCCCAAAGGTCTGAATTAGAGATGAGCGAATCAATTCTAACGAAGTGGAATTCATTTAGAATTTCAGGAAAAATTCAATTCTGAATGATGCTGAATTTCCTGGTGATTCATGGTAACGAATCGTTTTTTTCTAAAATGGCCGTGAGCACATGGCGTGACATAGGGCAAAGAACTATGGGAGAATGAAAGGAACACCCTCAATGCCATGACATGCAGACATGCAGCCAATCAGCAGCCAGCCAGCTTCTGTGATGTCACAGCCCTATAAATAGGGCAGCCATGTTAAATTTTTCCACTTGTCACTGTGTCTTGTATGCACAAGCATCTCTCGGTAGTAGCACAAGATTGCACTCTGCACTTCTGATTTTAGAGTTACTGGGGTGAAAGACGTTTCAAATACATAGGAGTGTGTCATATACACATCTGTTCATGAACCAGCGTTTTTTATTTTGGGATATTGGAATCTGTGGCAAAGAGTTCATTTTTTCACTTATTGTGGGGAACTCTGTGTCAAATCCAGTGTGTGTATTTCTGCCCTACACACGTCTAAAATCCATCCAGTTCAGTCTGTAGGGAACACAGAAGACCTGCAAATATTTCATTTACTTGTCATCTCTGTTTTGGATCAACTCCTGTTTGTTTTTGGCTTTGGCAATGCTGATCGATTATTGACCGATTGAAAGCGGACACTGATGGATCAAAGGAAGGGCAACATGATCAGTGACTTCAACGCAAAATTACTGCCGACACCCTCTCCACTCTTTTACATGTATCAGCGTTTAACAGAACAGGTTCTGTCATAATCTGTGGAATCATCTGATGTCGGTGTAAAAAGAGTGCGCTCTTTGATGCTATAGTGGGATCTTGGCCCTCAGCTCGGTTCATTCCAGTTGGTGTTGACATTGCCCTGTCAGGCTGCGTTCCCACATCAGTTATTTGGTCAGTTTTGACCCTGTAACTGCTCAGATAAGTGAAGTGTGAAGCGATTCTAGTACCGGCGTCTGTCATCTGCATGCCATACTAAAACACAGCAATGTTTCAAAACCAGACCACGCTCCCTATGCATATTTCTGCATGAGACAAAGTTCTGCAACACCATACAGGCTCTCTACAGCCAGGAAATAGCTGTTTTTTAATTGTGTTTGTCACAAATCCTCTTTCACATTTGCCTTCATATCACTCCATAAATACAGACACACTCCTACTCCCCTCCTATTCGCTCTATCCTTCCAAAATAAATCAAATCCTAGAAAGTTGACAGCCCAACCATGTGAGGAGTCCAGCCATGTTTCAGCAATACCAACCACATCAATCTGCCCTTTTTAGAACTAGCGTCTCAAGCTCCCTCATTTTTCTTTGCAAGCTTGTGGGCATTTGTGAATAAACATTTAAGTTCCCCTTCCAGTTTACAAATTTTATTGACGGTTTGGGATTAATTCTAACACGTTCATTAGACGGCATGGAATCATACATTAACCGTTCAGCTGACAGCATGAAATTATACATCTCTCCTTCGGTAGATGGCATGAGATTATACATTACTGTCACAGACGCCCCTGCGACCACTGCCCCGGGTCGCAGGCGCGTCCATGCCCCTGCTTCCAGCGGAGCCCCGTCCTGCACAGCGGGTTCGGGGTCCGCTCGTGTCCCGGCCCTTGCCAGCGTTCACTTACCCAGCTGCGCTCCTGCTCTGTCTGGCTCCGTCTCCCGATGCGTGGCTCCGCACTGCTCCTATTTAAGTCCGGCCTCTTCCTGGTGGCCCTCGCCGGATCCTTTGTGTATCACATCAGGAGAAAGCTGTCCAGAGAGTTCCTGTTTGCCTTACCGTGTACCAACCGTCTGCCTACGTTTCCCAACTACGAACCAGAGCCGCCTGTCCTGACCTCCTGCGTGTCTACCGTCTACGCCTGAGCCGCCCCTGCCCTGACCACCTGCCTTACCCGACTACGAGCTGTCTGCCGTTCCTGTACCCTTGGCCGCCACCGCGGGCAAGCCCCGCCAGTGGTAGTGACTGGGGGACTCCCGTTTGCGGGGGCTCTGGTAATCCCGGGGCCCACACTTAGTTTCCCCCCCTGATGGGGGCTTACGCCTTTAACCTGCGGGGGCCAGTGGATCACCACCAGACTGTTACAGTAATCCGGCCATGGATCCCCCAAAGGTATGTTACCCCGGGCGGATATGTCGACCATTGTTCCCCGCCATTCACAGCAACTCGGTAACAGGCGCAGAACTTACCCCTATCACCATGTTGCAGAAAAACCGTTACCGCCCAGCAGCAGCAACCTCCGCCACCCCAGGGTTACTCCTGCCTCAATGGTTCCCGCGGCCGAGGGGTCCCAAGTTGCCTGTCGCCCCCATCTAATAACGGGTGCCCCAAAGCTCTCGGGGGGGTTCATCACCCAATGCTCATGCACGTGGAGTTATGACCGATCATTTTCCTGCTGAAGTGCAAAAGGGGGCCTTTCGGGGTCAGCCTCCTCTCCGGGAAGGCCCGGGCTGGGCTACCCCCCCTATGGGACAGAAAACGACCCAGTGACGGGATCACAGTTGTTCCTCAGGGTTTCCGCAACTCTTCGAGGAACCGCCGTGCATCCCCCGGAGACGCCCCTAAATTTATCCGGGGGACCCTGTCTGGGGGGAACTACGCTGAAAATTTCCCGTACCTGGCCCTAAACTGTCAGGGAACGGGGCCCGTCTGTGTGCTACCTTCAAGAAGGGGCTCTCAAGCGATTTAAAAGGACGTCTTGGCAGCCAGAGACCTCCATTTCCCCAGTGACCTGCCCCGGTTAGGACCCGCATCGATATACGTTCCCTTAAACGGGAGGAGGAGTTTCAGAAAGGGGCCCCCAAGTCCCCCCAACCTCCCCGGGGTTTCCCTTTCGCCTGGAACCGTTTTCCCGGGGCCCCCCCCTGCGCCCAACCCCCAACACCCACCGACGACCCCAATGTAGATTGATGGGCTCGCCTTCGAGCAAAAATTGGGCCCACCCCCCGGCAAAAGAACTTGTCCCTCTACTGTGGCGCCCAGGCATTTTCGGAGGAATTGTCCCATGCGCCCAACCCCGGGGGGAAACTCCCGCACCTAGGATCTGGGGAGGGCATTCCTGGGTGCAACCTCCCCCTCTCCACGACTGTTGATGCCCGTGCAGGTCGTGTCAGAGATGGGTATCACGTTAAATTTCCCGGGCATTTCTAGATCGGGCTCCGGGGGAACTTCATCATCAGCCCCTAGTAAAAGCAGGTATCGGCTTTGTGGGTGGAAGCCTGGAGAAAGGCTTGTATCTACCGCAGGGGGGAGTGTTAGTGACCCATCCATTTGTCCCCAAACCCTTTTCCCTCCATGGGGGGGGCGTTTGATAAAAGAAGAAGTCCCCTTTTTACGTGTTGCCTCGCTCTTCGTGGGCGATCCTTCCGAACTTCCATGGCGCGGCCCCCACTCTCTACCCTGGACTGGTTATGGAGAGGTGTTTCGTTGGGGTCCCAACTGTCGGGGGGGGTTTTTTGGGTGGCACCCTGCCCTTGCTTCCCTGTCTCGGCTACCCTCAGGGGCTTCCCCGGGTGCCGCCCGAAAAGGAGTGCGCCGATGTGTTTTTGAGAGAAAAGCTGAGGTCTTCCCCCGCATCGCCCATCATTCCCCAATCGACTTATGCGGGTGCCTTTCCTCCCTGGGGCCGAGTCTCCCCACTGTCGGTTCCTGGACCCCCAACCTGTCCGAGTACACCCAGGAATCTCCGGAAGGGGTTCACCCGAACCTCGTCTCCCCGTGGCGGGGGGTTTTTTTCGTGAAGAAAAAGGGCTTTTACCTTGCGGCCCCCTGCATAGTTAAAAGGGGTTAAAAAAGACCCGGGTTTTAAGAACCGTTACCATTCCCGCTGAGCACTAACTGTTTGATCGCTTGCGGGGCCCCAAGATTTTCTAAAAGTTGGCCTTGAGAGGGACCTACAACTTGGTCCAATCCGGGGGGCGATGAATGGAAGCGGCCTTCAAACCGGGGGAAGGGCATTTGAGTTCCGGGTTTGTGCCCTTTGGACTGTCAACGCTCCCGATCTTTCGGGGTAGTAAATGCTTTTTCAGGGACCCCTCCCTCACTGCGTGGGGCTATTTTGATGAACCCGGGTGTTCCCCCTGACCTCGACCCCCACGGCAGCCATGTTCGGCAAGTACTGAGACCCCTCCGGGAAAAACCACCTGGTGCCAAGAAAGGGAAGTCCCTCTTCCACAGACTACCCCCCGTTTCGGGGTACGTCATTTTGGGACCAAGGCCTACGGATGGATCCGCAAAATTGTCTGCGTGTTGCATGGCCAAACCAGTGGGAGGGGTTAAAGCGTTTCTTGGGCTTTTTGCAACTATCGCCAGTTCCCCCCCACTTTCACGTGGTGGCCCCGATGTAGCCCCTCACCAAAGAAACAAGTAATCCAGCAGCTGGCCGGCGGGGCCAAGGGGGCTTTCTCAAAGCTCAAATCCCCCTTTCCTAGGCCTCTATTTTTGCACTTCCGGATTCCCACAAAACCCCTTCACACTGGGGTGGATCCCCTCATCGTAGGACCGGAGCAGTTTTTACGCAAAAAGGGCCAAAAAGGTAAGACTGTGACGTGGGCTTTTTCTCCAAGACGTTTCTCGGCCGAGGGAATTACCGTTGGCGACCGGGGGCTTCTAGCCATACAATTGGCCCTGGAGGAGTGGCCTTATCTGCTGGAGGCGCCCCTTTTTCCATCCCTATTACTCGGACCACAAGACCCCCCAAAAATTTTGCAGCGGCACCCGGACTTTAAAAGCCAGGGTAGGTGGTCGTCTTTTCTCCCTTCGATTTTTCAATCCCCTTCAGGACCAGCCAAGAAGAAAAGTGAAGGGTGACGCCCTCTCCCGTGCTTCCGACGTGGTGGGTGAAGATACCTCTCCAGAACACTAATTGCTCCAGAGTTCATTTGGCGCCCCGGTGGACCTCGGAAGGTCCCCCCTGGAAGGCTTATGTGGGCCTGCTGTTCGCAAAATACTTGAAATGGGGGCATTGTCATTGGTGGCTGTTTTACCCCGGGGCCCGAAGAACCCTTTGCCTGAATCCCCTTTATTGGTGCCAGAGTGGGGAAAAGGATGTTAAGGGCTTTGTTTCGTTTGTGACTCCGTGCCCGCAAAAAGACGCCCGTCACAAGCCGGGGGCCACTTAGCCCCTTCCCCCCCCGCTTAAAACCCGGACCAACATTTCGTGCTTATAACTGACCTCCCCCCGTCGTCTGGAACACCATTATTTGGGTGATTTCGGTCGCTTTTCCAAAAAGGGCATTTCGTCCCGTTGCCAGGGGTGCCATCTGCCTCCCCCCGGCTGAACTATTCTTCCCCCCATGGTTTGTTTGCATGGGCTCCCTCACAAATTGTTGGACCGGGGTCCATTTGTTCCGGTTTTGGGGCCCTGTGAAAACCAACTTCAGGTGAAGCTGCTTTTTCCTTTGCCTACCATTCAGAAGAACGGGCCCGGTGGGAGGGCAACCAATTTTTGGGTGTTTCCTTCGCCATTCGTCTCGGCCGTAAGAGATTGGGGCCCATTTTTTGCCGTGGGCGGATTCTCCTACAAATCTCTTGAATTGGTCCGTGGGGTCCCTTTCCCCTTTTACATCGTGATGGCCGGCTCCCCCCCCCATCTTCCCCCGGCAACTCCTCGAGGTCCCGACGGCGACGCCCTGGCCCCAAGATTGAAAGGTCTTTGGTACCAAACCGCCGTCGCTGCTCCCGCTTCCGGGCTTTAAAAATCAAGCGGACAGAAAAGAATTCCCCTCCAGTCTTCTCCCCCCGGTGACAAGGTGTGGCCCCATTTTTGTATGTCCGCCAAAGATGCCTTTACAAACTGGAACCCCCTTTCCCGGCCCTTTTAGGGCACAGCCGCATCAACCCGGAATACAAATCCGGTTCCTCCCAAGATGAGAATCCCCAATTCATTTCATGTCTCCTTATTTAAACCCGGGTCCTTAATCATTTTTTCCCCGAACTGTTCCTCCTCCGTCTGTGGCTGATTTTGCCCAATGTCTTCGAGGTCAAGGATATTTGGGGGGTTCGAGAACTAGGGAAAGCGATACTTCCTGGGTTTACTGGAGGGGTTCGGTTCCCCAAGAGGGTTTTTGGAGCCGGAGGAGAATATCCTAAAACCGCGCCTCATCCCGAAAATTTTTTCATCCAGTAAGAAAGGGAGCCCCAAGGGGGGGGGGGCCCAAAGGGGGGGTACGTCACGGACGCCCCTGTGACCCCCTTTTTTCCCCCGGGTCGCAGGGCGTCCCGGCCCTGTTCAGCGGAGCCCCGTCCCGCCCCTCGGGGCGGGCCCCCTCGGTCCGGGGCCCCTGCCAGCGTTCACTTACCCGGCCGCGCTCCTGTCGTTGGCTCCGTTCCCGGCACGTGGCTCCGCCCCTAAGGGGCGCGCCGGGCCCCGGGTTTGAATTTAAAGGGGCAGGCGTCGGTAATTGGCCCCTTGCCGGGGACTGCCCTATTAATCGGCCCCTTCCTGGCGGCCCTCGCCGGATCCTTTGTGTATGTTTTCCCTAAGAGAAAATGTCCAGAGAGTTCCGTTTGCCTTACCGTGTACCGACCGCCGCCTAAAGTTTCCCGATATGAACCAGAGCCGCCTGTCCTGACCCCTCGTTGTTTTACGTTACGAGCCCCGAGCCCCCTCCCCGACCCCCCGCCTTTTCCGACCGAGCCGTCGGCGATCCCGTACCTGTACCCTTGGCCGCCACCGAGGGAAGCCCCCCAGTGGTAGTGATTTTGGGGGACTCCCGCCGCAAACAAGACCCTCCCGCTTTGCGGTGGGCTTGGGAATACCCCGGGCCCCCTTTGATTCCACTCTCTGGGGGGGCTTACCCATCCCCTGCGGGGGTCCATGGATCCCCCACCCAAATGTTTTAAAAATTACCCTTTAGGGACAAACGTCATTAAATTTACACATTTGAATGGCATGAGGTTACAGAGTATTGTGGGGGACCCAAATTCTTTTAAAGTTTGTTTAACACATGGATTCCCCTGGGCTAGCCATCCCCCAAGGTCTACTTCGCCCCGTCATATAGTTGCCCCCCCCTCGTAACCTACTACCCTTTTTTGCAAATTGTCCCCTATTTTAAACCCTAGTTTAAATACTCCCTCCCCCTTTTGAATTTTTTCCCCCTTTGACAGCAGACCCCCTTCCAATCAGGTGCAATTTTTCTGCAGAAAAAAGATTGTACCCCAATGAAAAATTAGCCCAGTGCTCTAAGAACCCAAACCCTTCTGTCCTACACCAAGACTTCAGCCATGCATTTAACTCCCTGAGCTCCCGCTGTCTTTCCTGCGTAGCGCATGGCACCAGCAGTATTCCGGAGAGCACAACCTTGGAGGTACTACCCTTCAGCTTTGAGCTTAGTTCTTTAAAATTATTCTTTAGAATCCTCCACCTACCATGTATTCGGTCATTAGTTCCAACATGGACCACGATAGCTGGGTCATCGCCAGCCCCTCACAGTAATTTATCCACTCGTTCCACCACATGCCGAACCCTTGCACCAGGGAGACAGCAAACCATTCCGTTGAGGCGGTCCTGGCGACAAATTATTCTATCCATCTTTCTGATTATAAAATCCCCTACAACTACTAACTGTCTTTTTCTACTTGAACTCCTTTCCCCCCTACTACTAGTTGGGCTGCTGTTCCGGCTACAAGGAAGAACAGTGTCTACTAAGGCTGCCATTTCTGAGATTGATTCCCCAGCATTATCACCCAACTTGGCAATTTTGCTAGGAATCTCAGGAGGAGAAGTGGCCTTCCTTTTTCTGGTACCCCTAGAACTCCTCCTAACTACATTAACCCAGCTACATGGCTCTTCCTGCTGATCCAGTAATCCACCCTCAACATTTAGCCAACTAACTGTTTGCTCAAAGAGAAGCAAACTTCTCTCTTCATTGTCAATCGCCCTCAGTGTTGCATTTTGCTCCTCTAGATCTAAAATGCAAGCTACCAGAGTAGCAACATGCTCACATCTGCCACAGCGGTATTCATCCTGGACCTCTTGCTCCAGTAGTGCATACATATGGCAGATTGTGCACTGCTGGAAATTGCCAGTGATGCTGACCATTATCCCGGTGCAACAGCAATGAAGATTTAAAAAAAAAAAAAGGTTATTTAGATTAAAGTATTAAATAAATTAAGTTTACTTACCAGTTTTTCTCTCCGATTTTTAACTCTGGTTTATTAACTCACACTCCGTTTCTCCAGCACTCAGTGTAGTCAGGCTGTGGAGCAAACGTTGTTGCTGAACGGAATTGGCATCACCAATTAAGCACCATGCTGGTAATTAATCACATTTATAAACTCACACTGTTGTGGTTTATAATTTTAATTGATGAATTTGTGAATTTCTAGCAAATGGGATGAGACCTTCCTTATCACTATGACTAAAAGGACTCTTAAGTGCTTGAAACGCGTCAGAGGATGTGTCTCCTTTTTCTTGTCATTAGTTAATGGCATCTGGCATTTGTTCTTTAAGTTTTTATATGTTTTGATTATTAAACTTTTTGGATTTTAATAACACATCTGGATTGCTATGCTGGATAAATCATCATTTGCAACATTTGCCCACACAGACATGCATCTACTTCCAAGAAGAGTTTATCGTTATCCGGATGGTGCAACATTGATACTGAAGCAAACACAGATTTTATGCGGGAAAAAGCTTCTACAGCATCAGGGGTACACAGCTTGAGGTTGTTGCCTTTCTTAGTTAAAGCAGCTATGGGAGCCATCAAAGAAGAAAAATGTGGAATAAACTGTCAGTAGTTATTGGCGAATCCTAGGAAGTGTTGGATTGCATGCAGGCAAAGCCAATGAAGGACAGCAGAAAGCTTGGCAGGGTCCATTTGCAGGTCACAATCAGGCACAATATACTTCAGAAAGGGCAGGCTAGACTGCTTAAATAGGCACTTCTACAGCTTGATGTATAAGTGGTTTTCTCTCAAGTATAGTAGCACTGTATGGACATAGTATTGATGGGTATTGAGGTCTGGAGAAAAAATCTAAATATTGTCCAAGTAAACCTTGATACATGTATACAGAAGGTATCTGAAGCTCTACATGTATACAGAAGGTATCTGAAGAGCCTAGCTCCCTGTAGCCAACAAATTAAAACCCAGCCTCAACCAGAGAGGAAAACTTGCAGATAAAGTGGTGTTGCTGGTTTCCCAAGCACAGATAAGGAATGCAGTCGACCACGAGGTGGGGTAGTGCCCATCAAAAGTTCAGTAGGGCAGCCATAAGGCCTTTGTGGAGCGAGAGTCTCTGCTTGCTTTTCAGGATAGAAATCTGCAAAATCTCCTTATGGGGTAGGAGGTACAGGTGACAGAGGCTGGTGTGAGGGCAGGTTGACAGACCGGGCAGCATGAGTTGGTGAGAGGCACAAGTAGAGACACTGGTTGTCCCAACTGGAAATCTTGAGTGTTCTCCAAAAAAGCACCAGCTCATGGGCACATAAGCATGGGAGACTTAGATAGGCCTGGATAGAACTAGCGAGAACCTCTCTGTTAATGGAATAAATCATCAGAGGCTTCTTTAAGCGAGACGCCGACAGGTGATAGTGGGACACCAAGGATGAATGGATGAAGTTGCCCAAAGAGCCCAAATCCAGGAAAGCATAAGTCATAAAACTAGCACCCGATGGAGCAAGGAGTGTCACAGTCATAGTCCGATGTTGAGAGGAAGAGACTTCGCCTAGGGTCAGTTTCCCAGACAGACCGGACAGTGTCTCAGGAAGGGCTCCTTATCATCTCAGTAGAGGCACAAGTTGAGACTGAGGGTGTGTTCTTTCACAGATATATTGACCTTCTCCACTTTCAGTGGCTCCTCATGTAGCACTGCAGAGGAGATAGTGGAGGTCTTTTGAATATAGGAGCCAGAAAGAGCAGTCTCTGCTGGTGGAGCTCCCATTGTCTGTCTGAAATCCGGTTGTCAATTTTTCTGGCCAAAGACATAAAATCATCAAGGCATCTAGGGGGGGCAGAGGCGGTCACGGCTGACCAGTTCATAATTAATTTGCCCCGCAAGGCCATATCATAAAGTTCCTACAACAGCCTCTTTGTTCCAGATGAGCTCTGACGACAGGGTACAAAACTGTATGGCATATTGCCCCATGTGAAGTGGCCCTGACATACTGTAAGTGGAGCAGACATGATGCAGTAGAGGAAGCACACTCAGGTTCTTCAAAGATCTTACAAAAAGTCCCCAGGAACTCCTGCAGATTTAGCATCAAAGGGTCCCCTCACTCCCAGAAGGGTGTGGCCCAGGCTAAGGCTTCTCTGGAGAGTAGGCTAATGATGAATGTCATCCTGGCTCAGTCTTTAGGGAACTGGAGCTCCACAACCTCGAAATGGATTTTGCACTGGCTCAGGAAACCGCAACAGGTCTTGGGGTTCCTGTTATAATGAGTTGGCAGTGGCATGTGCAGGCTTTGATTAGCAATGGCAACTGGAGTGCGGAGCTACAGCAGATACAGGAGCTGCTACAGTAAGGTGTGCTGCGATGTTCTGGAGTATGTCGAAAAGCTGTTCCTGATATATGACTTTTCGAGCTACTTCAGAAGAAATCTCATGAATGTCAGGCAACCTCACCTTCGCTTAATCCATGGCCAGTTATACTGTAATGTGAATAGTGGATCACCACAAGTGTTGACAAATACCATGACAGGCAGCGGAGTCTAAGGAGCTTGGCTGTGGGGAACTTCCAAGTCGCCACCACTGACCTGGTCACTCCCGGTGACAGCCAAGGTGCCCACGAGGCACCAAGGGACAGGCAAAGGCAAAGCTTGGGACAGGCGGATGGTCTGGATCGGCAGCATACTTGCGTGGTCAGAGGACAGTCATAAGGTCAGGGAAGGTGGCAAACAGTAGAATGATCACAAAATGAGGAAAAGGTCAGAACCGAAAATCACACAAAGAATAGTGCAAAGAGGGAGAGGTGTGCTAATAAAGTCCCAGGTGAACCATGATATGTTCCTGGGAACGCTGACCCATTAAGTCTGAGAAGACCAGTGTGCAAACTAAGGGGCAGCAGAGAGCAGGGACCAGCAGCAGAAGCCAGAACCTAGCATCGGTAGGAAGAAGAGCATAGGACCCAGTGTGGGAGGGAGGAAAAGTGAGGCTTGCTCTGGGTGTGGAGAGCGGGAGCATGGGTATGTCCGTGTCCTGGTGCACAGACTGTGGCACCACTCGTGACACTGACCCACATATCAAGTCTCTGTAAAGAGACAGATTCTGATTAAAAGAGTAGCAACCTATGGGTGGCATTAGATGGACAGTTTTCTTTGTTTTGAGAGCAGCTATTTTGCAGGATATTTTAAGAATTAATTATTATTAAGTGTTGGCCATAAAAATTACAGGGTATTT
Source organism: Phyllomedusa bahiana (assembly GCA_025379985.1). Taxonomy (NCBI): domain Eukaryota; kingdom Metazoa; phylum Chordata; class Amphibia; order Anura; family Hylidae; genus Phyllomedusa; species Phyllomedusa bahiana. Next base: position 29,122 of record JAODAL010035272.1, on the reverse strand, counting down.
TAAAGGTGAAGATTCCCTTTAAAATTCTACTGCCATTATATAGAAATGGTTCCAGGTCTCTCTTGGCTGAACATACGACTGAAAGGTGATGACCTTGGAAGGTGCTGAATGTTCCAGATTTGTTTTGAAAATTACTCTGATTACAGTTTTTTTCCTGCCTTCCGGGAGAAAAAGAAATCAAAGGAAAAACAACAGATCTGAATGGCTTGTACTAAAAGGTTTCCTAAGTAACACATCTAAATTAAAAAACAATTTCAGAAAAGCTTCATACAATCACTAGCAACAATTCTGGAATCCCAGTGCTTAGAAGATGGTTACCCAACTTTCTTACTTTATAGCAAATACACAAATCACAGATATGACCCAAAACAAATGTTCAATAGCAGATCATTCTGTTCTATGACAAATCCCTCACACACAGACAATTTATAAAACTAATTGCATAGGGTTTTCTGTAATCAAGTAGATGAAGCTACTAACCATGACCTACAAGGCTCTCCATGACCTCTCCCCTCCATACATCTCTGCCCTAATTTCCAAATATCTCCCCCCACGCCCTCTCCGCTCCTCACAGGATCTTCTCCTCTGCTCTCCCCTTATCAGCTCCTCACACAACCGTCTCCAAGACTTCTCCCGTGCTTCACCCACACTCTGGAACTCACTGCCCCAACACATCAGACTCTCCTCCACTTTCACCAGCTTCAAAAGCAACCTGAAAACCCATTTCTTCAGGCTTGCCTATAACCTTCACTAAACTTGTCACTACTTCCTCCACAGACATGTCTACCCCTCACCTCCTGTCTCTTTCCCTCTCCTTGTAGATTGTAAGCCCTCGCGGGTAGGGTTCTCTCTCCCTCTGTCTTGCCAATTGTCATTATCCCTTATCTCTGTACTCGTTTGACTTATGTAATGTTTGTAACCCCCTCGAATGTACAGCGCCCTGGAATATATGGCGCTTTATAATAAATAATAATAATAATAATAATAATAATAATAATAATGAAACAAATATGGAGTCTTAAAAAAAAAAAAAAAAGAAATAATAAGTCACATGTTGCTTTTATGATCCCTGAGTTCTTTAAGTTTTGAACCTCAATGAGGATAGGCAACTTCTACATCAAGCTGCTTCCAATTTTCTCGATCAGAGGTCACAGATCAGCATTGCAGGATGGAGCCTTACCATTCACCATAAATGTATATAAATTTATATACGCGTTATAAAAATCCCCCCAAAGGTCTCTTCCTGTCCTTATGGGGGGCACAATATGATAAATAAAATAAAAATGAAAAAAAAAAACACAAACAAAAAAAATAGTATTAAAAAAGAAGTAACACCCCAAACCGCATTTTTTTGCCCTGCCCCCAAGAATGCTAAAACTTTTTATGACCAATATTGAAATGTCTGTGACAGAAAATTTTATGCAAAAACAACATAAAATGATTCCTTACTTACTGTATTATGGAAACAAGGGGAAAAAATTGTAGAATAACCGGGCCCAAGAAAAGTGTTATAGTGTACAAACCTGCGTGTGATAAGAAAAAGAAAACTGCCTGGTAGGGTAGGGGTAGGTGGGTATACGGTCTGGTCAGAAACTGTTGTTCATGCTTTTTTTGTTGCCTTTCCTCTCTTCTCCACTCGGTGAAGTTGATTCTTGGGGCCCACCCTATAGCTACTGTACTTGATTCTTGCACTTTGTCTTTAGCTTTCTGTGCCTTTTCATGGAAAGCAGCCCAAGCCTGCCCTGCCATAGGGCCCACCATGCCCAAGGGCCCATCTGTGTTTTTTCCTACAGCTTTAAATCTCTGAAGTCTCATGGAATTTAACATATTGGATCCATCTATTCAATTCTTCATCATCAGAGGATGGTCCAGATTCCCAATACACATAAAATAGCCCTCTAGTTCTTCCAAAATCATTTGGTTTGGATAACCTTTTGTGTATAGGAGCTTAACAGTCTGAATTTTCAGAGAAAGGTGAACATATGTGGTTTTGATCAAAGGGTATTTTTTTTTAAAAACAAAAGGAAATTTAATTAACTTTTACAACTTGCTCACCATGCTTTTTTAAAGAGCCACAGGCAGCATCAGACTCATTCCCTCTGTTTAGGCAGTGGTCAAGTCTATAGCAGTGATAGGCATATCAGCTCTGCTATTCATAAAAGAGCCTGTTGCAGTGAGATGAATGCTGAAGGTTTGTAGTGAACAAAGCTAAAGAGTTCTAAGGGTTATAACTTGTCATTAACTTAGATAAGCAAGCTTCTTAGAAAAGATTGACATCACCATTGTTGGTAAGCAATGAGAGCAGATAGAGGGCAGAGAGAGGTAGTCGGTAACGTAGGGCTGCTTGCATCACAGTAGATCAAATCTTCTTTATCTCCAAAAGGAAAATCAGAACAGAAGTGTATTTGGTAATAGTCTTTATTTACCTTTGCCTACATTTTTAAAGTTAATCATTGTGGTAAGAAAACCCCCTTAACAAGTTATTTAACACAATTTAGTAAAATGCAAAACTGGTGCTCCACTGGGTTTATGAGGGAATAACAATTTAATCCACACATTTAATCCAGGAATACTAATTGTAATCCACAGAGTTGTATAGGTTTAATATCCATAACCCAAGGACTTGACAAGTTGAACAATTGTAATCCATGGATTTGATAGTCAAATAAATGGTAATTCACAATATTTGGCAGACTGCAACAGCAGTAATTTATGGATCTGATACAATATAGTTCTATTTAGACCTCCATCTACTTTAAGGATGAAGTATACTGTTATAGTGTTGAATTGACTGAATATATGGACGCAATAATGAGTATCTTATCTTCGACAGATAATTTACATACAGTCTTTGGAATATAGATATTCTGTGAGATAAATTCCATTAGGGATATACTGGGTAACATACCTGGAGATAGTGTTGAGCTGGGTCAAAATGAAATTTGACCTAACACTAAGCAATTTAATTTGGGCAGCTCAAAATAGATAGTGTTGTACTTCAGATTCAGGGCAAAAGTATATTCACCCTATGTCTTAGCATTTTGATTCAAATTGAAATTTGGCAAAAATCACCCAAAATTTTTTCTCTAATTGCATCCCAAAATATCATTTAGGTTTAGCACTTTACATGTTTTTGGAGGTTAAAGGAGTTTTCTTGATGCAAAGATCATATCTGTAATGATGGAGACAGTAAAAATAAGCAATTTTGCAATTGGTTTACATTTAGTGTTAATCGAACTGTTCGAGAAAAGTTAAGTTCGTTCGAGTAAAGTTTGCGTTCAACATGCGCATTTGGCACGCCAGTTTCAATTTCTTTTTAGCTGCTTTCCTGCACTTTTGGCAGCCATTCAATCACCTTTCTGCTAACCAGTGTAGAGCACAAAGAAGTGTCAAAAACGTCAACGCTGAGGTGTAGGGCTCTCACTGGCTACTAAAATCACATGACCATGTTATATATATTTCACTGTATTGCCTTGTGAACGCCATTTCCAGCTCACTCTCTGTACTGTACAGACTGCTCTTTGTCTGCTTGTTTGCATGCATGCAGGCACAAGATTTGTTTCTTAGCGATTTTAGCTAAGGGAATCATAGACAGCAATAGTTAGGGAGTTTGGTATTGCTGGCTGCATCTTTGACACCCCGAGAAGGTGATATTTGGTTACATTTGCAGCCTTACATAACACCTAACGCTCATAAACATCATGTAACCATATTCAGTGCCCAAAAGTAAATTTTTGAAGTTTTTGGTGTTCATGTATTGCATAACACACTGTTAACAAATCTCCTATAGAAAGAAATCTATTTCAAATACTGGTTGGTTGCTGCAATCATTCAGATTGAAGAAAAATTCATTTTTGCAGTTTTTGGGGTTCACTTATTGCATAACACACCATTACCAAATCTTTAGCTTTTTAATATTTAGCTTTTGAACATGGAGAGAACTAGAGGTGGTAAGCGAGCAAGGAGGGGCATAGGACATGGAGCTAGAGGTACGAGACAAGGCACTCCTTCCAGTGCTCCGGACAACACACAAGCGAGCACATCGTCAGTCACAGAACCGTCAGGCCTGTCATCGCTTGGTTCGGTTCCCTGTAAGTCTCATTAGTGAAGAGCAGGGATCTTCAAACTGTGGCCCTCCAGCTGTTGGGAAACTACAACTCCCATCATGCCTTTATATAATCTATAACAGTGGGGTGATGGGAGTTGTAGGGTTTTCCAACCCGCTGGAGGGCCGCAGTTTGAAAACCCTTGGTAAAGAGTGTCGCCATCTGTTCTTCGTGGTTTCAGCCCCTGTACCCAAAGGTTTTACCTCCTTACCTCTCCAGGGCCCAAATGTCACTACATCTCTGTCCAACCGAAGCAGCATGGGCCAAAATTTTCCATCCCAACATACAGACCACTCCAGAAAATCACTTGTCAGTGTCACTTTTACACTGCAAGAAGGGGGCCCTTTGGGTCCTGAACCCTAACACATGAAAATTATTTTGGGTTTTTCCTCAAACCTTGCTTTTACCAGCCCAAAGGGACCTGCGGGAAACATTCCATAAAAAACTTGGGTTTTTATATCGGATGTCCAGCGCGGTCCTTTGGTCATGGTAAAAAAAAGGTTTGAGGGAAAACCAAGATAACCTTGTCTTACATATTGATGACTTCCTTTTTCCCATGTTTTAGGAAAGAGGACAAGCAGATCCCCCCAAATGGGTCCATATTCCGCCCCCTTGTGAAGGCTTTATGGGGGTGTTGTGTTGCATTGACGCACAAAAAGGTTTTGTACTAAAACAACATATTATTAATGAACTATAATATTTAATTTCCTTATTTTGCTAGGGAAAGCATCTCTTTTTTTGCTTTTTTTTTATTTTAAACTATCATGATGACGGAAAAAATGATGCTCCAAGCGGCCAATCAGAGAAGCCAGATCAGCCGAACAGTTGTTGTCTATGGTAGTAGGTGGATCTAGACTTATTTCCTTTGCTGTGACCGCTACAGGGGAACTAGAGTATTAAATGATGGCCAATTAGATGAATGGTTCTTGTAATGTATGGAAGTGCCATGCTTTCCAGAGTGGGTGCCATTGTTACAGAAGGGTAACCCACCCCAGCATATGAATGGAGGTTTATATTGTGAGATCCATACACCATTTTAAATATCTACTTTTCATATTTTAATTGATATTGTGCTAACAAATACACCATGGTTTTGTCAAACATGCAGCTTTCAGGTATATAAATATTCAAGAGCCCCTTCCAACTGGACATCTTGCATACACATCAGTGAACCATGACAAGTCAGGAATGTGAACAAGAAGGTGATAATTAGTTAGCGAGCAACAAGAACACGTAAATACCTAATTCATCTCAACTGCGAGATAAATAATGAATGCCTTTCATCGGGTACAGCTGTACTGAAGTGATGAGGTGGCTTTTATACACCATATATAAAAACATGAAGCCTTTTTAATTCATGGAGACTTTTCTGTGCCGTCTTTTATATGATACCTGAATGAATAAATCAAGATGACAAACACCCGGCACAGCAGAGCTGACTTCAGCTACATGGAATTTTTTTTTTTTTTTTTTTGGGTTACTGGAATTTGAGCTTTTCTATCATGTTTTTCAGGCAAAGTGACTTTTTCAGAAATGTAATTTTAAAATTTTAATTTGAAAAAAGTTGCTCAAAGGCTTGAATAAAGGGCCATAATAAGACTAAGACTCCTACATAGGTGCCTAGAGTCTCTACTGTAACATCATATGCCTCTGATTTGATACAAAGCCACAAAGAGGTTTCAAAAGAATCTATGAGAAAAAAAATTGTTGCATGTTCCATAAGATGCTGCATGTACAAAGATATTCTGTCTTAGAAATATAATGGCATTTGACAGAGCTTGTACCACCTCACAAGGAAGTTGTACAGCTCTTTATTTGGGGTCCATAAGGCCTTTTTGCATTGCCATAAAGGCTCCATATACACAGCTCTGCCATGTGCATGTACATGGAGTTACAAGACTACAGTAAAAATGTAGTGTGATTTTTTTTTTTTTTATTAGCTCATGCAAATAAGTATGGACACCCCATGTACAGTTTGGACCACATGTATGAAAACTGTCTAGGTCTAAAACTCATTTTTTTGTCCATAGTAACCAATCAAAGCGCCCCTCTCATTTTTTCCAGAGCACTATGAAATGAAAAGGGCGCTCTGATTTGTTGCTATTGGCAACAAGGTGACTTTTAGACCTAGATAGTTTTAATATATGTTGCCCTTTGTGTAATGACTCTCCGGAGATGGGATGTGTATCCACTGGGGGGATTTTTGAGTAGAACAACAACAACAGGAAGCGGAGTCTGTTGATCCTATTGGTATTCAACCCTTAACCCATATATAGGGATCTGGACTTCACTGCAGAGGACTTCTGGGGTGCTACTACTGTTGCAATCACCCATAAAAAAAATAAAAAAAATAAAAAGCAGAACAAAGAGCTACTTTCTTTTCTCAGTTCAGAATGTAGGAGACCACCATAAAAGGTCAGTCATCACTCACCCATCACAATACTCATTACCCACAATGACAACAGACCTTTAGGATGGTAACAGAGGAGAAGAAGAGCAGTGTGGTCAGACAATCCATAGGTCGAGGTTGGCATAGTTCAAAGATGGTCACAGACAAGCCCAAAGGTCAGAGCAGGCAGCAAATAGGCAGTGAGGTCAAGAAACAAGCCAAAGTCAGAATTGAGAATCAATATAGCAGAATAGCTCAGAATTGACAGGAAAGAACACAAAATATTAGGAACTGAGGGGGCTGTGCCCCTATAAGAAACCATAGATGACCTGTGATAGGCAGATGAACAGATAGGTGACACACAATGTTCACAGTGGCTTTAATTAACTCATGCAAATAAGTAAGAACACCCTGAGTACAGTTTAGGTAAGGACTCACCAGAGATGAGTGGTGGATCACTCATGAATTTTGGAGTGGAACCACGCTAGGGAACAGAGTCTAAAGAAGCCCCCTCTTTTTCACGTCTTAATGCATATTCATGAATCTGGACTTCATTGCAGGGTACTCCTAGGTTGCTACCACTAATGTTGTCACCCACAGTGACAAATAACCTCCAGGGTGTTACTGGAAGAGCAGAAGAAAGGTGTGGTCAGAAAATCCATAGGTCAAATGAGGCAGAGTTTGATCATGGTCCTAAACAAGCCAAAAGGTCAGAGCAGGCAGTAGACAGGTAGCTGGGTCAGAGAAAAAGCCATTGTCAGAATATGTCAGAATTCCTAGGAAAGAACACCGAAGATCAGACGTTGAGGTAGATGAGGTTTCTTTATAAGCAACCATAGATGACCAGTAACGGGCAGTGGAGTGGATAGGTGGTGCACACTGGACAATTAAATCAGGAAGGACCAGCGCACGCGCTCTAACGGAAAGGCACATAGGACCAAGTCAAAAGATGGAGTTGCTGTAGCTGGGGAAACATGAAGCTGTGTAGATAAATGTTTGCTGTGAAAGGGAATTTGTCACCAATTTTTATTTTTTTTTCTCTTATTAAAACCAGACCCTGATTCATATTCTTTTCTTACCCATTCTTATTTTCTGATTGTAGATTTTTCAATTCTGTTGTCCATATACGGTTGTCGGGACAGCTTTCTTGCCTGCACTGCTTTTACAGCCTTTAGAGAGATGCTTTACAGCAACTTCATGCACATAGGAGCCTGTGGACTGGATCAGTTCCATTGACTTCTATAGGAGAGTTTTCTAGGCATGCTCTAGAAACTTGGAAGAAGTCCGTATGCAGGAAAGGGAGAGGGGAAGCTGTGACATCTCCTATTGTGACTGTTGGATCCTGTGTTATCTATACACATTGGTGTCTCCTTTAACTTTGACCCTGCTTGTACTGATAATAAGCAGACTACTGAAACATTTTCTGTACAGAACAGGAAGTATCAGACTGTTACTAGGCCTAGTGGCCAAAGTGAAAACTGCTGGACTTTGGAATTTTTAAAAAATATTGAATGGCATATGCAAAATTAAAAAAAAAAAAAAAAAAAACAACCAAAAATTCTTAAAATATGTGCTTAACATAAAAACGTGAGTTAAACAAGTCATTTTTTGATGACACATTCCGTTTAAGGGCAGGAGCCATTGGAAGGATAGTGACAGTTTTATTTGGAGTTGTCAATATTTGATTCAAACTATAAAGATAAAGGTGATGTGATTAAAGAAAAAACAATTAAACATATAGGGCGAGATGTCGGAAAATTGGCGGTGCTACGTCAGTTTTTAGGCGCATTAAATAAGTGTAAAGTGCGCCAGAAAGTCCGACCCTATCAAATATCTGGCGTCAGGTATACCTTGCATAGAAACTGTAATGCGCCTAAAAATGATACGCTGTGCGCTCCATAACAAAATGCGCGTATTGAGGCTCATAGCATATCTTTACAAGTGTATAAGTGTTAGGTGCAGTTCACATTTTACAAGTATGTGTTAGGATCATTACAAGTATGTGTTAGGCGCATTACAAGTATGTGTTAGGCGCATTACAAGTATGTGTTAGGCGCATTACAAGTATGTATTAGGCGCATTACAAGTATGTGTTAGGCGCATTACAAGTATGTGTTAGGCGCATTACAAGTATGTATTAGGCGCATTACAAGTATGTGTTAGGCGCATTACAAGTATGTGTTAGGCGCATTACAAAAGTTAGTATGTGTTAGGCTCATTACAAGTATGTGTTAGGCGCATTACAAGTATGTGTTAGGCTCATTACAAGTATGTGTTAGGCTCATTACAAGTATGTGTTAGGGGCATTACAAGTATGTGTTAGGCGCATTTCATATGCTTGTAATGATAAGCTATGCGCCTCCGTGCGCGATGTGCCTCAATAGGGGCATTACATACTCTACCAATTAAATGTTTTGTGCCGTGGTTAGTGCATACTAAAATGTGAAATGCGCCTAACACATATACACTTGTAATGATGTGCTATGCGCCTCACAGCACATCATTTTTAGGCGCATTACAAGTAGAGATGGGCGAATCGATTCTAATGAAGTGGAATTCGTTTAGAATTTCAGGAAAACTTCGGTTCTGAACGAACGCGACCTTTGGGGTACTTCGGGTGAACGAAGTGTGCTTTTGATTGTTAAAATGGCTGCGAGCACATGGCGCTACATGGGGCAAAGCACTCTGGGAGGAAGAAGGGCATAGCCTGCAGGACATGTGCAGAGGTGAAGCCAATCAGAGACCGGCGGGATTCTGTGACGTCACCGCACTATAAAAGTCCGAGCGCGACGCCGGGAGCTCATACCGCTCTCACTGTACTGACTAGGGAAGGTGCTGCCGCGGCTGATTGTGATAGCTCTTACTGAAGAACTGATTTTTATACAGCGATTTTTGTGGGGTGTCTCAGCTTCTCTGAGACTGTTCTCTTAATATTCTATTTCTGTTTTTTTTGGGCTATTGGATCTGAAATCCAGTGTGCGTCCACTGCAGCTGCATATACATTCAATATCCAAGTGGGTTCTAAGCCAGTTCCTCTTGTATTCATTTGAAGAAACAGCGTTTTTACAATACAAATACCACTTCATTTTTGGCTGCTAAATTCTATTGCGCAATTTACATCCAGGGGTTAATTAAGCATTGTTTTGCTGGTGTGCTGACCCCAAGAAACCGTCATTTTCAACGCCAAAATATATACATTTTTCCTGTAGCATAATTCACAAGCGAAGGTTAATTACAATTTTATCTCTTGTTGTGTAGCGTAGAAAACACGCAATTGTAACACGCTACAAAGCTACTAGTTTGTGCGGCTCAATTCTTTTGCGATTTACATCCAGGGGTTAATTAAGCGTTGTTCTGCGGTTGTACTCAGTAAAAGAAACTTTGTTTTTCACCGCCACAGAAGAAATTCTGTAGCATAATTCATATCCGAAGGTTAATTAAGCCTGTTTGTGCTTTTATATTCAGTAAAATACACAGAGTTTTTAAACGGCACATACAAGTCAATTTTTCCTGCCCATTTGTGGAGCGCAATTTATATCCAAGGGTTAGCCAAGCTTCTTAGTGGGTTCATTTGGCGTCAAATACAGGGTGTGTATTTATCATATACAGATATCTTCATCAAACAGTGTCTGTACATTTTAGCAAACAGTATGTCAGACAGAGAGGTGGCAGGCTCTTCACCTGCGAGTGGCAGAGGCACAAACATTCCTGGAGCAGGTCCAGGTCGCAGCACAGCAAGGGGACGTCGCAGCAGGGGTCACTCTTTGAGGCCACAACTGGCGCTGTCATCTAGCGGCCGTGTACTGACTAGCAACCCAATGGTTCTTGATTGGTTGACTAGGTCATCCACTTCCTCTCAGATGACATCTGACAACCCCAGCCAAGAGTCGGTGGGAACATCAGACACAACCCTTATTTGGCATGGCCCGGGAGCGGGTCAGCGGCCCTCACCTGCCCCTCAACCTGCTCTGTCCCATCCGGTTCCCTCAGCCAGAGATCTACTATGTGGTCTGCGCTCAGTGCCACTATATAGCGAGGATGAACAATTTGAGGCGGGCAGTCAGCAGCTACTTGGCAGCGAAGAAATGGGGCCAATATCCCCTGCTTGTTGAGAGTGACATGGGAGGTCATGTTGTGAGGGATCAGCCTCTGCATACCAAGACCGGTGATGAGGACAGCAGTGACGATGAAACACAATAGATGATGATGTAGCCGACCGCACTTGGAGCCGGGTGAGGCCAGGGCTTCATCATCATCAGGAGAAGAGGGCGTCAGTTGCGCGTCAGCAGCGGCGCAGCCAGCATGTGGGTCGTGTGGCCGTGGGGTCAGCAGGATAGCAGCAGTGTGAAGTCAGGAGCCAAGCGCCACGGGGTAAAAAAACCCGCTTCGCAGGTCCAAGAAAGTAGCAGCACGGGGGCCAGCGAGGCAGCGGCGGCAGTAGTCACTCAGTGCGGAGCGTTGGGGTAAAATCTGATACTCAGCGGTGTGGTATTCTTTGCAAAGACCCCGGGAGGAGCCGAATATGGGTATATGTAGAACTGTAAGCAGAAAGTGCAGCGTGGCCACGGGAGCTAACGTTGGCACCACGGCCCTGCGTCAACACATGCAGCGTCACCATCCGGTGGCCTGGAGAAAACGTGGCTCAGATGTGGTGGCCCATCGTGCCGCCGCAGCAACAGAAAGCAGCAGCGCCCAGTGGCACGCAGCCATTGCAGCCAGTCAAGGCTCCACCACCTCTGCAGAAGGGAGCTGTTTCTCTTTGACATCTTTCTCCCGGTCCAGATGCTCCTGTCCTCGCTACTTGGCGCCAGCAGTCGTTCAGCGAGGCGATTGCAAAGAGACAACAGTTATGCGTCCAACCATCCAAAGGGTGCAGCAGCTGACCGTTGCTCCTGTCCAAGTTGCTGGTCCTGCAGTCCCTCCCTTTCCAAATGGTGGACTCTGCACCATTCAGAGAACTAATGGCTTGTGCCGAGCCGAGATGGAGAGTTCCAAGCCGAAAATTATTTTCCAAAAAGGCAGTACCAGCACTTCATAAATATGTAGAACAGAAGGTGGGCCAGTCCTTAAGCTTATCGGTTTGTTCCAGGTGCACGGCAGCGCGGACGTCTGGAGCTGTAACTACGGTCAGGGCCAGTACATGTCCTTTAAACGGCCCACGGGGTGAATGTGCTTCCGGCCAGGCACACCAACAACTTGGACAGGAGATGCCGCTTTCTCCCCCAAACGTTGTCAAACTGCTCGTCCTGCACCAATGTCTGCCTCCTCCTCCTCCACCACCACCACCTTTCTCAGCCTCCACAAGTACTGCTCCATCATACCACATGTGTAGGGCACAGCGGTGTCACGCAGTTCTACACTGGCTTTCTCGGCGAACGAAGTCCCCACAGGGAGGAACTGCCCGCGTCATGCAGCAAGAAATCGATGTGTGGCTTTCTTCCCGGGCCCAAATCAAATCGGAACCATGGTGACAGGGCAATGGGAGGAACATGTGCCCACTGCACCGGGAGGGGTGGTGGCATGGCGCAGTGTTCAATTTTGGTTGTGAAAAGGTTCCTGAAGTCTTCCACCCATTTTTCAGAACATTCTGAAATGGCCAGGAAACTGTGCATGCACTTTATCCATTCGTACAAAGCCAGGAACACCCTCCTCGAGTTGCAGCGGCAGAACGTCCTCCCCCAACACACTCTGATATGCGATGTTTCCACCCGTTGCAATTCCAGCCTGTACATGTTGGACCGACTGTATGAACAGAGAAAGGCCATTAACGATTTTTTGATGATCCAGGCAGACAGAAGTACTCCCCTATGTAACTTTGATGTCAGCAGTGGCAGCTCATCATGACACCTGCCGTTTGTTGAGGCCATTCGAGGAGGGGCCCCGTTATTTGTCAGTCGCCAGGACTACGGGATGAATAACGTCATTTTCCCCTGCTTCATGTCCTGGAACAGATGCTGAAAAATCTGTCTGGGGAGGGACGGGAGACGTGGCTACTACATCTCGTGGCCACATGAGTTCGGTGGGGGACTGAATGGAGGAGGAGGAGGCGGACATTGGCGCAGAAGCATTGTCTGGTGAAATGAGTGGATTTTCTACCCAGGTGACAAAAGAGGAGGAGCAGGAGCAGCTGGAGGAGGTGGATTGAGATGAGGAAGATGAGGCAGATGACCCCCAAGCACCGTGGCAGTATACAGTGGAAATGAGGCAGGGAGCCCCTCGGAGTCCTTGTGCAATGGCCCGCAGCATGCTTATTTGCCTGGCTAGTGACAGCCGAAATAGTCAGCCATCCAGCAGGGATGACTTCTGGCTCTCCACCTATTGGACCCTTGCTAGCGGTCCAAAAAAGGGAGCCCCTTTTTTTCCCGCTATTGAGAGGGAGGACAAACTCAAAAACTATAGGGAAAATCCTCCGTAATCCAGTTGGCCGCTGCCTATGTGCGGCATCGTCCCTCCTCTGACAGGTCTGAAAGGGGGTTCCTCAGCGTTCACGTACTACTGCCGCGGCTGCTGGGGAAGGTGAGCGGGGAGGAGCAGTACCAGCTCCATCAGCAAATAACCTAAGTCTGGAGTCACTGATGAGCAGCTTCCTTCACCCGCCTAGTGAGAAGGGTAGTCGCCGCAGCAGCAGGACCTGGAGCAGTCCCTGAACCAAGAGGTGGTGGGCCTACTTGGACGCACTCTGACCCCAGTTAGAAGATCCCTGGACTACTGGGCAAGCAAAGATGTGTGGCCGCAACTTGCCGAGTTTGCAGTGGAGAAGCTGTCCTGCCCGGCCAGTAGTGTGGCATCAGAGTGGGTGTTCAGTGCGGCGTGGGCCATCGATACCCCAAGGAGAAACCCGCTTGTCCACGGGAAATGGGGAACGACTGACCTTTGTCAAGATGAATCAGGCATGGATTCGGCCAGGATTTCCACACACCAATGCCTTAGGCGTCAGACTATATCAGCCATGACGCCCCACCCAAACTGTGAGAACTGAGCCTGGTTTCAACCTACCTCCCACCCCCACTTTTCTGCTGCCGCCACCACCCGGATGCCAAAAATCGGCTGACTGTTTCTCCATCTGCCACCAACCATCTTTACCAGGGACTGGTATTGCCCCCACCTCCACACTCTGTCATTGTCCCAGCTAATCATGCTGCTGTGGGGCTGCTGCCGTGACCTCCACACTGTGTCATTGTGCCACTGTTGCCCTATGCTGTGCTGTGTGCTGCTGTGACCTACACACTGTGTCATGTCCCACTCTGTGGCCTACTCCAGTTTTTGCCACCTCCAGAATGTCATTGTGCCACTGTCTGACCTCATGCTGCTGTGGCTGCTGCCGTGACCTCCACACTGTGCATTGTGCCACTGTCTGACCTCATACTGCTGCTGTGCTGCTGCCGTGCCCCTCCACACTGTGTCTTGTGCCACCTGTGGCATTTTCCTGTTTTGGCCACCTCCAGAATTTCATTGTGCCACTCTTGACCTCATGCTGCTGTGGCTGCCGCCGTCGCCTCCACACTCTGTCACTAATGTTGCCACCTGAGCCCTCAGCTTGTTTTTTTTCCAGCTGGCGCTGTCATGACTTTATCAGGCTACATTCCCGCTTGAGTTTTTTGGTCAGTTTTGCCCTCTTAAGTGCCCAGGGAATTTTAGAGTGAAGCGATTCTAATAGCGGCGGCAGTCATGTGCGTGTCATACTAAAACACAACATTGTATGAAGACCAAACCAAGCCCCTCTGCATATTTAAGCATGGCACAAAGTTCTACAGCACCCTGCAGGCTCTGTGCAGCCTGGAAGTAGCTGTTTTTTAACGTGATTAGTGCCGTAGTAATTCGGAACGAAGTTATTTTTTGCCGAGAAATTCGGCGAAGTGAACGAAACGAATTTCGTGAAATTCGCCCATCTCTAATTACAATGTGTCGTGCCCGGCATATAATGCGCCTAGTTTTGGTGCAGTACAGTTAATTTACATCCAAAATATACCATCAAAAACAGTTTTAGCGTAATATAGACTAAAAAACTGGCGTTGGCGTGTTGGGAAATGTCGCCCTTATTTAAAAAAAAAAAAATTATTAAAGGAGTTGAGCTGAGTCTCACAAAAACAGCATCACTGTTTTCCTTCAGTTTGTGTTTGTAGCTCAATCTCATTAAGTGGAAGAATGATGAGCGACAATACCCAAGAGCTGTTATACAGCTCTAGCATCTCTACAGCACTGCTGACTGGAGAAGTCCTCTACTGCTCTGCCCATTCCCCTCGGTCTTATAATAAAGGCTTTTTAGGCATAGACAAAGAGGCGGCACCTTGGAAGCGTCACTGCTAAACTCAGCACAGGTGTGCTTGTAGCTGTTTGTTCTCTAATGGACCGGATAGGGCCATTGTTCTCAACATTATGGAGTGTACGTGACTGCCTTTCAAAACTTAAGAGGGAGTTTTCTCCATGCTGCTTCACTGAGCCACAATCACTTTTAGATTCATGCATCCTGTCTCTTCCTGGTCATGCTGTGGGTGGTTCTATAGCAGTATTTAGAATATCAGCTCCGTATTCACAGCTCTTCTAATTGCACTGACATGACAGCAGGCGATCTTACAATCTCTGAAGCTCTCTGCTCTAAAGTAACCTAAGTAATTAGTCTCTTTTGTGAGCGATAACAAACTCTGTTCTCAAGCTGCTGGAGTCTTGTGTGCCGACCTGTGGTGACGTCACTTCCTGCTCTCAGATAACAAAAAGAGCAGGCATAATTGGTGAGAGCAGGTAATATGTGCACTCAAAGCTGATAAATATCTCTTATCTCCTCAAAGAGCAAAATAAACAAAGCAATGTATTTGGAAAAAGTCTTCATTTACCGTTTCCTACATGCTGACAGCTAATCTTTGTCGTGAGAAAATGCCTTTAAGTATACCGCAATTTGTAATGGCTGTTGTTACAAATTTATTAAGATAAAGAAGGCTGTTTTTCACATTTTAATTAAATGTAGTTGTACTATTTGAAACAATTCATGTTGTGCTCTATTGAACTGATTAAATGTTACAACACGATCCTGTTAAAACGATGCACTTTTTTCATGTAAAAAACAAAAAAACAAACATCAAACAGGACGGTGCAGTAAGATGCAAGATGTCCCTGTGTCCATAAACTTGCATTGTCATTTGGAAGAAAGAAATTCTTATGAAAACTTGTCAGAGACAAACAGATACTTTTAACCCCTTCCTGACACGTTTATTTTTCCCTTTGTTTACGTCATATTTGTTTTTTCCTCCCCAAAGCAAAGCCATAACCTTTGTTTAATATTTCATCTGCAGAAATGGATTTGGGCTTTTTTAATAGAATATACCAGCCCCGTTCATACATGTTTAATTTCCCGCGTGCCATTCTCAGGCGCATTATATGGTGCCTGAGGGAGGTGGGTCGCACTAGAACCATACAAAGCAACATGTTTATACCTTCGCTATGGCATTTCTAGGTGCATTACTGCTGGAACAGGTAGAGCACTTTCTAAGTAGTTTACCTGAGCCAGAACTGTCACCCGAGCACTAGAATGCGCCTGATTTATGACCCACTGTAGAGCAGGTACATAAATCAGGTGCATTCTATGCCATTATTATGCGCATAAAGGGTGACACGCATGAAATTTGGCGTGTGAACGCCAAATTTCATGCACCTAACATTAGTCTAGAATGCGCCCAATTTATGAACCCGCTCTACAGCGGGTCATAAATCAGGCACATTCTAGCGCTTGGGCGACAGTTCTGGCTCAGGTAAACCACTTTGAAAGTGCTATACCTGTCCCAGCTGTAATGCACCTCGAAATGCCGTAGCGAAGCTATAAATATGTAGCTTCGCTATGGTTCTAGTGCCCCCCGCCTCCCGCGCCTGATATAAGGCTGAAAAGACGCCAGATATCTGGCGCAGCCCCGTTCATATATGTCGCCCGAATTTTGGCATTCACACGGCAAATTTAATGCATGTCTCCCAAGATGTCTTTTTTCATGGGACCATTTACCCAACTGTTCAATATACTTGAAAAATAAAATGAAAATTCTTTGTGGGGAGAAATGTAGAAAAAAAAAATATATAATGAAGAAAATTTTTGGGGGAGGGGTTATTTTTTATACTTGACTGTTTGGCATGTATGATATGCTATCTTTATTCTGCAGGTTGGTATGATTCCGGTGATACCAAATTGTTTGAGTTTTTATTATGTTGTATTAATTGAAAATAATGTATTTGTGATAGAGTGCTTTCACATGATGCTTTTTTTTTTTTTTTTTGCAGAAATACGCAGCATTAATTACTGTGTGTTTCTGCAAAAAAAAAAATGCATCAAAAAACACACCAAAAATGCACCAAAAAACATACTGTGTGAAAGCACCCTTACAATGGCAATTTTTTGAGATTAATGACTTTTTAAAAATGTTTTCATCTATTGTCCTGAAGGCTTGTTTTCCGCAGCCTGAGGTATAGTTTTATAGGTACCATTTTGGAATACATACTTTTTGATCACTCTCATTCAAATTTAGGGAAAGGAAAAATTCCCAAATACTACAATTTTGGTGTTTTCATTATTTTCTTACAATGTTCACATACAGCATAAATAATGTAATATTTTAATAGGCTTTACGGATGCAGAAATGTCAAACATGTTACTGGTTCTTACCTTGGACCATATCACGCTCCCTGAAAATAATTACGACCAATCTGTGCCCCATTAAATTATTTATAGCCCCTATTGAGCAGATAAATGCACCCGTTGTAAGGCAGGACCCTTTCTTGATCCAGGCCCCTGGCAGCAGTATCACATTACCCTGGAGAGTGGTCTGGACTCACTTTGCTCAAGGTCCTCTCCGTTGCAGTCTATGTGAGTCACAGAAAGAGCCAAGTGAAGACAATCTCTCCAATGAATACATTCTCCAGTGTCTTTGCTTATTCTTTTCTCTCAGCTGATTTCATTTACAGAGGTGTATTCATGGCTTTGTCCAATTATCTGTAAGAGGAAAAATGTAAAGGGGTTTTCCAAGACTTTTAAAAACTCCCCTACTACCTCCCACTGTGCTGAAATAGAAAATTCCCCCATACTTACCTCTCCCATCACCACCGTTCCAGCATGGCCAGAGCTCCAGTGTCACCCCTGGTCTCTGATGATATCATGTCCATGGATAACATGATGCTGCAGCCAATAACAGACCTCTGTGGTCACATGCTGTAAAGCTGAGGCCAGAGATTGGTTGCAGCATCATGTGATCCATGAATGGGACATCATCAGTAAAGGATCGGGAGCAAACATTGACGCTCTAACAGAGCTGGAAAAGTGGTGATGGGAGAGGTAAGTATGGGTTAGTTTTCTATTTAAACGAAGTGGAAGGCGATAGGGAAGTTTTTAATATATCTTGAAAAACCTTTTAAAAGATAACGTTTTTTTTTTAATTCTATAAATCCATGAATTGTTCCACTGCCAACTACAATGATGTACTAACTGCCCTCATTGTGTTTCTGGTGTTCATTTATTTTTGTGACTCCAACAGATATTAATAGAGTGTGTCACATACAAGTGCAGCCACATCTCCAATGGTTACATCAGTAGATAGGGCCCTTTCTTTCATAGACGAGGGTTAGCGATAAGGAGTGTATGGCATAAACTGTAGACACACCATATGTGTTTGCCGTTGAAATATCCTACCAACTGCATACTCAATGTCTCAAGAGACAAGCACCCCAAACATTGTGCCTCATACATGGAAACTGTCTAGCAGTAAATCTGGCCTTGTTGCTCAAAGCAACACAGCACAATGTGACATGAAAGCTGAGCTCTGATTGGTTGCTATGTGGTCTGATTGGTTACTATGAGCTCTAATTGGTAGCTATGGGCTCTGATTTTTTACCTATGGTCCCGGAATTGGTTGCTATAGGCTCCTATAAGTTACTATGAACTCTGTTTGGTTGTTAAGGGCTCTGATTGGTTACTATGAGCTCTGATTGGTTGCTAGGGCATCTGATTGGTTGCTATGAAATCTGATTGGTTGCTAGGGCATCTGGTTAATATGAAATCTGATTGGTTTCTATGGGCTCTGATTGGCTGCTATGAGCTCTGATTGGTTTCTATGGGCTGTGATTGGTTGCTATGAGCTCTGATTAGTTGCTATGGGCTATGATTGGTTGCTATGATCTCTGATTAGTTGTTATGGGCTCTGATTGGTTGTTATGGGTGCTGTTTGGTTGCTATGGGCTCTGATTGGTTGCTATGAGCGCTGATTGGTTGCTTTGAGCTCTGATTGATTTCTGTGGGCTCTGATTGATTTCTATGGGCTCTGATTGGTTGCTATGGGCTTTGATTGGTTGCTATGGGCAACAAAGACAGTCTTACTGCCAGACAGTTTTCATACATAAGGTCCATCGTCTCTTCGCCGGCCTCTTTTTACATCTGGATAAAATGTTATAAGAGATCTTAATCTTTTGAAAAATGATACGAGACAGTTCTCAAAAAAAGATCCAGTAAAAATGATTGCCGTCTGTGTTCTCCCTTTTGTGCTGATGGTGCACGGCCAAGTGCAGAAACTTTCCGAAACTTAGCTGCTAGCTGGAGCAGGACCGAAAATAAAATTAATGACAGGGAAATTGTGAGGTGAGACCGGAGTTCTTAAAGTATGCTAAACGATGTAAGGAAGAGAGAGGCCGGCTCCATGCCGTGATCATTTACTGGAGCTCTGCAGGCTTTGTCAAAATTAGTTACTGCTGTACAGAAATAGAGCTCGGCTTAACCACTATTAATATGAACTTATAAAGTTTTACAGTTCATTCGGATTCTGTGTAATATCCTGACGCGTAAAAAAAACCTGGGCATAGTTTAACCCCTTAACGACCGCGCACCGTCTTTTGACGTCGGCTGGTGCGGGTCGTTCGTCTACAGCGACGTCTTTGAATCTTAGAATTTATTAGCATATATGAATATGCTAATACATTACTAAGTGCAAAAAAAAAAAAAAAAAGTAAAACAGTTCTCTCTTCATGGGATTAAAAAAAAATTAAAAAATATAAAAAGTGTACAAAAATGAATACAAAAAAATAAAAAATAAATAAAAATAAATATTTAATTAAAAATAATATATTACACACAAAAAACACGACACATATTAGGTATCCACAGACCGTAATAACCTGTAGAATTGATCTAACAAGTTATTAAGTTTGGAATGTGAATGGTGTGAAAAAAATTAAAAAATAAAAAAACAAAAAAAAAAAAAATGTAAAAAAAAAAATTATGCAATAATTTATAAGTAAACTTAAAACTATTCCCCCATAAAAAAAACAACTTGTTCCGAATAAAAACGAAGCCTCATCCAACTGCGTCATTGAAAAAATAAAAAAGTTACAACTGTTGAAACACAAGGAGCAAAAAAAATAAAAAATGTTCTGGTCATTAACTACTTTTCAGGCCTAGGGCTTAAGGAGTTAACACACAGCTCCAAATTCACCTGGAATTTTATACCATGGAAGTACATATATGTTTTCCATAAAACTAAAAAAATTCCATGATTCTTTAAAAGCTGGATTCAAACTAGATTTTGCTTCAAAATTGCAAAATCATTTTTGCAAACTATTTACCTTACTGATTCTGCACTGGTCTCCCCCAGTGTGGTCTTGTGAATCCATCACTGCCCCTGCCGATACTCCATACTTGCTAACATGACATCCATACACTGACACATTTAAATGGGTTTTCTCAATATTCTGTTTCACAGAATCAGAGCAGGTTTCAGACTCACACTATCTGGTCAGGCTGTGGGGGGTTTCAAACCAGCATTTTTTTGGAATATAAAGCTCTGCAAATTCCTAGCAATTTTTAAAGTTATGTTTAAAACTTTTTTGTTTTTTCCGGGGAAAAATCCACCAAAAACGCAGCGTCAATGGGAACCAAGGCATCCAACAGTTTTGTTTTTTTGGATGCGTTTTGGCTGCAAAGACCCCAAACCCCCTATATTTTTTAAAAAGGGGGAGTTTGCTGCACCCTTTTGGGGGACGGGGGAATTAAAATAAAATCCCAAGGAAACAGTTTGGGGCGATCCCCTTGTCTGAACCCGATGGGTTTTTTAAACATTGCAATGAGAAAGCACACTGCCATTGCAAATTTGGGGTTTAGGCCAATGACGGCCCCCAAACCCGAAAATGCACCGTGGGGAACTTTACATTGGCATGCCCCCCACGGAGGGGTTTTGCCGGTTTTTAGGCGTTTGGGTTTTGCAGAACCGCCTGAAAAACCGTCCAAAAATGAAGGGGCAACGGTCTTTTTTGGGAAAACCTGTGCGCAACCCCCCACTGCAGGGGTTTTCCCCCCGGGCGGTTTTTCCGCCTGGGGGCCACCCAAAAAAAATTTTACATGACATTTTTCCCGCCCGGGTTTTTGGGGAATATGTGCAAGGGTTTTTAGGAGAGAAGCCGTCCCACCCGTGACCGTGTGCACGGCACACAAACCGGACAAATACGGGTCGGATAAACGACCCCCCGGTATTTGTCCATTCCGTGTGAACGGACCTTAAGTAAGATGTTTGCGGGGAGATGATTATCTGTAGTGCAAAAAGCTACGAGATAAACAAGCTCCTGTGCTGGAGATAAATTCAGCAGGAGTGACCACCATGATTGAACTTGGTTTAATCAATAAGAGCAAACATCCAACTCCCCCTTTTTTGGGCGGGGGGGCCCCGCTATTTGGGGCCCCCCTCCCGCCCTCACGGGGGATTGGCTTCCCCCCGCCGCCAGCAGGCGGCGGGGGCTCTTTAAATGGCCCCGCGGTGACAGAGTAGCACTAGTGAGCTCCCGTCCCCCCGGGGCCGCTCCTACGGGGGGTGAAGCGGCCGCTGCGCCCGCTTCACCCCCCCGGGTCTCGCTGTGCAGGGAGGGGGCAGGAGGGACGCTCCTCCTGCCTCCCCCCCTGTAGCCCCGGCCCCCGGTTTGTGGCCCGCACTACAGGTAGCGGCGGGGGGGGAGTGCGCGCGGCTGCGGGGGTGGACCCCGGGTGCTCTATTTCCCCCTGCGCCGCTGGGGAGATCGGTGGGGAGCTGGAGTGCTGAGGAGCCGGGTGGGGTAAGGGGATTTATTATTTTTTTTTTATTAGTAGGGGGGGGGCTCTGCCGGCAACAATGGGGCACACCTGGAACAAGGGGGGTTTTCCCGGGAAACAGAGGGGGCACTCCGGGAAAACAGGGGGGACATCTATCTGGCAACAAAGGGGACATCTCCCTGGCAACAGAGGGGGCATACCTGGCAACAGAGGGGACATCTACCTGGAACAGGGGGGACATTACCGGGGCAACAGAGGGGGCATTACCGGGAAAGAGGGGGCACAACCTGGCAACAAGGGGGGCACAACCTGGCAACAAGGGGGATCTACCGGGAAAACAGAGGGGGCACACGGGCAAAAAAAGGGGGCATACCTGGAAACAGAGGGGCACTCCCCCGGGCAAAAAAATGGGGGCACACTGGCAACAAATGGGGGCACCACCTGGCTAACAAAGGGGGGCCACCACTGGCTACAGGGGGGAATCACTGGCTAAAAGGGGGCATTATGCCGAAAGTGGCACTACCTCTTATAGGGGTTACTACCGGGCTATAAGGGCATCTACCGGGTTTCTTCCAAAGCCGTTATGCATTTGGGTGGAGGGGGTGGGGCTTTTTGAAGGGGGCGGAATACAAAAAGATGGGGGTCCATGCAAATTTTTTGCCCCCGTCTAAAATCTCCTGTTTTTTCTTTTTTCAAAAGTTGGCAACTAGGATAAGAGAAAAGAAAAATAGAGGGGGTTGTGTATACTGTAAAATCTTTTTTTTTCCCCCGAAGATAGAAAAATCAAAAAAATTTCCGAAAAAGGTTTATATTAAAGGGGCTTTACGCCCCGTAATTAGCCTGGGACGGGGGCGGGGGGGGATTACCGTAATGCAGAGGCTTGTAGGGTCCTAAAAATCCGGGGCCCCGGGGCCCTATTTTTATTTTTCTCAGAATAGCGGGTTCACCAGTATTTTTCACCCCACATTGTGAACTTCTGTATATAGTTTTTGTCAAGATTTTCTGCAAATTTCACATACACCCTGTCCATCCTCAGCGTTACTGTAAAAGGAAAAGTCAGCGCTGAAAAATTCCTTTTTCAAACCATTTTTATTACAATAGTGAAAAACACTCCAAACAAATACGGTCACCAGAAAATACCCCGATACAGGAAACAAATACCACACATATCACTCCCTTACTTTTATTATAACAATAAAATAAATTCCAAGAACATCAATAAAAATTTTACCAGTGCGTAAGGCCCAAATAATACTGACAGAGCATGAGCAATGAAAGCACCAACAGTCACCAGTCGTACACGGCTCTACGGACATATTAGAATTAAGTTAGTTACGGGGGCAGCGACTCACTATGATTTTTTTTCTGATCGAAGTGGTCATTCCCCCTTGTTTTCCCCTTTTTGGCCCAGACTCCCAAAGATGACTTGTCCCGGGTTTTCATTACTCGTCTCTGCAGAATTTATCACTAATCTTAAATCCCCACTTTTCCAGCAGTCCTTCCCCTTCCCCTATTTTGTATGGTCATAGTTTTTTTTTGTGTTTTTTAGTAAATAAGTATAAGGTTCCCTCCTTATTAGCTTTTTATAATGCCCCTCCTTAAGTGCTATATATAATGCCCCCCCATAGATAGGAAAATGTATTATGCCCCCAGGTAATTTATATATTCCTTCAGTTGGTAGATTATATAAAATCCCCCTTGGGAGATGTATATAATGCCCCTGTTAGTTAGATTTTAATGCCCCTGTTAGGTAGCTGTAAATATGCTCCGTTGGTGATGTTTTTTTGCCCTGTTAGGTAGGTTATAATGTCCCGTTAGGGAGATTTTAGAATGCCCCCGTTAGGTAGCTGTATAAAGCCCCTGTTAGGTAGTGTATAGAATGCCCTGTTGGTAGCTGTATAAGTGCCTCTGTTTGGGACTGTATATAGTGCCTCTGTTAGGTAGCTGTATATAATGCCCCCGTTTTGGTACTGCATATATTGCCCTGTAAGGTAGTGTATATAGTGACCCTGTAAGGGGAGATGTATATAATGCCCTGTTTTGGTAGCTGTAAAAATAGATACCCCCTTTTGGTAGCGGGATATGTGCCTCTGTTAGGTGATGTATATAATGCCCCTGTTAGGAGATGTTATAGTGCCCCTGTTTGGGGAGATGTATATAATGCCCCTGTTATAGAGTATAGAATGCCCCCCGTTAGGTAGTGTATAGAAAGCCCCTTTTGGTAGCTTTATTAGTGCCCTTTTTGGTAGTGATATGTGCCTCTGTTTGGGAGATGTATATAAAGCCCCTGTTAGGTAGTTTTTAAAAACCCCCGTTAGGTAGATGTATATAAGCTCCTGTTAGGGAGAGTTGAATGCCCCCGTTAGGGGAGCTGTTAGAATGCCCCCGTTAGGGGTACTGTATATAATGCCCTGTAAGGTGATGTATATAATGCCCCTGTAAGTAGCTGTATTATGCCCCTGAAAGTACTGCATATTCCTATTTTTTAAATTTTAAAAAAAAATAATAATTTTTATATATAATTATATAATTTATTATATATAAATATATATAATATATTTTATAAATTACTGTATTTTATATATATATATATATATAAATATATTAATATATATAATTTTTTATATATATTATTATTTATATATTTTAAATTTTAAAACAGTTATAAATTTACTGCACATAAAGTCAGCTCTGTGGGTCACCCTGACCCACAGAGCTGACAGACTAAATTATATTGATCACTCAATTAGGGGCACATGTATATTTGACCCCCTAGGCTGTCAGTATAATCCATAATTTTAAAATTCTTATATATTATAATATATCTGTTTAATTTTATAATTTTATACTGTATATTTATATATATATTTACTGTATATTTTTATAATATATATATATATATATATTATTATATATATATATATATATTATATATATTATTATATATTTATATATATATATTATATATATATTTGGGTTATACTGATTTATGGGTCAAATATACACGCGACCCATGATTGAGTGATCAATATAACTGTAGTCTGTCAGTCTGTGGGTCAGGTGACCCCCAAAAGGGACAGTTACTGTGAGGTAAATTATATTGCCCCCACCAACAGACGTATAATTTACAATCAGCTTTGAAAAAATGCATAAAACCTATAAGCTGCTGGTGCTTGCGCGGGCTCCATGGCAGGGGGCGGGCCGTTCCTGGGGGCGGGCAGGGGGGCGTTGCCCGGGGGGGCCGAGGCTCCAACCGGAGGGGGCGCCGCGGGGGCCCTGCCCTCCCGGGGGGAGCGCCCTGACTTGCGCGAAATGTTTTATAACAGTCGCACGAGCCAGCAGCTGCAGGGAGGGGCGGGGGGGATCGTTTCCCGTCCTTTTCCTCCCCTGTATTAGCGTCCAGGGGGCGCACAGCTTTCACCGCCCCCCCTTTTCGCTGATCTCCCCGGGGCGCTCTTTTCCGCCGAGGAGATTCCTGGGAGCTGCGTGCGCGTAAGCAGCGTGATGACTCACGCGCTTCCACCGCTTTGCAGTCCCATGCTGGCAGCTCCGGACCGGGCCCCCGGGGGACCAGGTGAGTACTTTTTGTTTTTTTTTATAATTACTTACAGGGGGGGGATCCTGGTACAAGGGGGCACCCTGGGTAAATGGGGGCATCCTGGCTACAAGGGGGGAATCAATGGCTACAATGGGGGCATCCTGGCTACCAAGAGGGGCACACTGGCTACCAATGGGGGCACCACTGGCTACAAGGGGGGCACACTGGCTAAAGGTGGGCACACCGGCTTCCAATGAGGGCACACTGGCTACAATGGGGGCATCCTGGCTAGAAGGGGGGCATCTCTGGCTACAATGGAGGCATTCCTGCTACAATGGGGGCACACTGGCTACAATGGGGTGCATCCTGGCTACAAGGGGCGGCATCCTGGCTTCAAAGGGAGGGCACACTGGTACAGGGGGGCACATGGCTACAATGGGGGCATCCTGGCTACAATGGGGGCATCTGGCTACACAGGGGGGCACACTGGCTTCAAGGGGGGGACACTGCTACAATGGGGGCATCCTGGCTACAAGTGGGGCACACTGGTAAATGGGGGCATCATCCTGGCTACAAGGGGGGCACCCTCGGCTACAATGGGGCATCCTGGCTACAAGGGGGGAATCACTGGCCTTACAATGGGGGCATCCTGGCTACAAGAGGGCCACACTGGCTACAAGGGGGGCACACTGGCTCAAGGGTGGCACCCACTGGCTACAAGGGGGGCACACTGGCTACAATGAGGGCACACTGGCTACAATGGGGGCATCCTGGCTACACGAGGAGCATCTCTGTCTACAATGGGGCATCTCTGGCTTACAATGCGGGCATCCTGGCTACAATGGGGGCACACTGGGCTTTACAATGGGGGCACACTGGCTACAAGGGGGGCATTCCTGGCTACAATGGGGGCACACTGGCTACAAGGGCTGGCCACCAATGGCTGATATTATAGAGAGAGAGGCCTCCTGGCTACAAGGAGGGGCCCACTGGCTAACAATGGGGCACACTGGCTACAATGGGGAGAGGCATCCTGGCTACAAGGGGGCACACTGGCTACAATGGCGGGCACAGGCTACATTGGGGCACACTGGCTACAATGGGGGCCATCCTGGTACAAGGGGTTGTCACACTGGCTCAATGGGGCGCACCTGGCTACAATGGGGCCACACTGGCTACCAAAGGGGGGGCATCCTGGCTACAAATGGGGCATCATGGATACAAGGGGGGGCACACTGGCTTACAGGGTGGCATCTTGGTTACAATGAGGGCCATGGCTACATGAGTGCACACTGGCTACATGGGGCAATCACTGGCACTGTGCGGCCATACTGATACAAGGGGGGCACACTGGCTAAAGGGGGGGAACACTGGCTACAGGAGGCGGGCATCCATGCGCTACAGGGTGGGCATCACTGTCTAAAATTGGGGCATCACTGGCTACAATGGGGGCACACTGGCTACAGGGGGGCATCTCTGGCTACCAGGGGGCATTCACTGGCTACAAGGGGGGAATGGGGAAACACTGGTACAAGGGGAGGAGGAACGGAAAACTGGCTAACAGGGGGGGCATCACTGGCTACAGGGGGGGCCACTCTGGCTTACAGGGGGGGCCACATCAACTGTCTAACAATGGGGGAACTGGCTACAGGGGGGCATATCCTGGCTGCGGACGGGGGTGGCATCACTGGCTAACAGGGGGGGCATCACTGTCTAGAACGGGGGGCATCACTGCGGCTACGTGGGCATCTACTGGCTACAGGGGGATTCTACTGGCTACAATGGGGCATCTACTGATAACAGGGCGGGCATCTTACTGGCCTCATGGGGCATCATGGCTACCAATGTGGGCACCACCTAGCTTTACAAGGGGATGGCCATCACTTGGCTACAGTGGGGCATCTCTAGCTACAAGGGGGGCATCTCTGGCTACAAGGGGGCATCTGACTGGCTAACAAGGGGGGTCTACTGGCTTAAGGGGCATCATACTGGCTACAGGGGCCATCACTCGGCTACAAGTGGGCGGCATCACTGGCTTTACAATGGGGGACACTAGCTACAATGGGGCTCACTTGCTATTCTATAGGGGGCATCAACTGATAACAGGGGGCATCAACTGGCTACAGGGCGGCATCTACTGGCTACAGGGGGGCATTACTTGGCAACAGGGGGCTACTACCTGGCTATAGGGGGCTACTAACATGGCTAACCATATGAGTGCTATAGATGGGGAGTTTGTATAGAGTAGGACATTGGTTGGAAAATGCTTATAAAGTGAGTGAGTCTTAAGAAATTTCTTTTGTAAAATTTTACAGTGAAGAGCTCTGGGAGTAGTCTTCATGCGTCTGGGACGATGGAGGAGAAGAAAGGAAGAAGAGAAAGAGAACAAAAAACTCTTCAGGAGACGTCTCCTGTGAGTTACTAGATATAACTTTCACTGTAACATTTATAGGTCTGCAGAGCCTGGTTCTGCATGTTATCACCACTTGTATGCTGGTATAGTGGTTGAAAGTATAATGGTTTGTATTCAGTAATGGTCAGGATTGTTTACTCAGTCACTATGTGTGGTGAATATGTCGTCACGGTGTTGCTGTATTTGGTCACCATGTGGTGATATGTGGTCATGGTGTGGAGGATAAGTATTATTCGGGTCACTGTGTGCTGGTTGATATGTGGTCTTTGGTGGGTCTTGGGATTTGCTTGGTGTAGCAGTCTAATTTGGTAACTGTATGACTATTATCTAGTAATTTTATATGTAGCAGATTGTGGTAAAGCTTTCTGTATATTTTAGATTTGGTTGATGGTGATGCACTGTGTTTCATTATGGCACAGTATGTTACATGGGGGGGGGGGGGGCGAAATTTCTTCACCTCGCCCTGAGTGAAATTTAACCTAGGAACGGCCCTGGCTGGAGGAGGCGAAGCCGCCGCCCCGGGCTCACTGACTGGAGGAGGCGGAGTCAGGTGCCCGGGGCTCTCTCAGTGGCTGGAGGAGAAGGAGCCGAATCCCGGGGCTCAGTGATTGGAGGAGGCGGAGCCGGCGCCCGGGACTTTCTGCAGCCTTGCTCCTCCCAGCCCCAGCACACAGCATAGGAGGTAGGCTCCCCTCCTCCTAACCCTGCGCTGTGCGCAGCATACAGGAATCCCCAGCGGCGCACAATGAATACAGTAGCCGCCCGCGCCACATCTTTAGTTCTCATAGAGAACAACAATGCGGCGCTGCGGGTTTCTGTATGCCGACTGGGGAATGAAAGATTCGGGACAGCAGGCATTATATTCGGGGCACGAGCCCCGAATAAAAATGCCTAGCGAAGCCCCTGCCGTAATGACTGGGACGTATTCCAGCCGTAATTCGGGCAGTAGGACGTGAATTACGGACTGAAATATGTCCCATTTTAAGCCTTGTGAACATGGCCTTATAGTGATGGTAATGATGATTCTTGTCATTTGTTTCATTTACTGGAAAGGTTGTAGGTCGCCAGATAATGTCCCCTGACATTAAACCACTGCTTAAAACTAGACAAAACAAACTAGCTACTACAGAGTCAGGCACATATCCATGCTGCAATTGTGTAATTGTTCATCTATCATTAAAGGTTCTAAAATTAACCATCCGACTAAAGGGACAAAGGTGAGGGTTAAAGGGGTTGTCTCACTGCATTGATTCATCTTACCTCAGTACTGTTTTCTTGGTTTCATTTTGAATTCAAGGAAGCGTTTAATGGCTTTTACAGGCTGCATTAGAAGCCAGGTCTGTAGCTATAGCAACCACACTGGGAGCCTTTCATGAAGATTGATCAGGTCTGTAGCTATAGCAACCAGCGCTGGCAGCCTATCATGAGAGATTGATCAGGTCTGTAACTATAGCAACCAGTGCTGACAGCCTATCATGAGAGAACGAACAGGTCTGTTGCTATAGGGACCAGTGCTGACAGCCTATCATGAGAGATTGATCAGGTCTGTAGCTATAGCAACCAGTGCTGGCAGTACATTAGAATTGAACAAGTCTGTACAATAAACCCTGATGGCGTATCAGGAGAGATTTAAACAGGT